>JAUZNK010037879.1:0-17664 GCA_035046665.1 Euphysa ruthae
ATATATATATATTGTCTTGTTACATTTTAAAGTGGATAAATAACATAATAAAATTATCATGCAAAAGAATAATATGAGAAAAAAAAAGTACTTACTTTGACATTCAATCAAAAATACGTCATTTTCTGGAAATATATCAATGATCACTAAAATTAATATATTATGAGTATATTCCCTTCAGTATATAAGTATGTTCCCCTCAAGCTTTTCTTTTTTACGCAGACATGCTACTACCGTCATTTTGAAGCAGTTCGTGGAATTAAAGATGTTTGTGAAAACTGGTCTGTGAAAAATTGTCCTGACATTAAATGCATGAAGTTGCATCCTAGTCAAAAACAATTAAGAGGTGAGTGTTTACCGTGAAGAAATTCTAGCATTTTCATCTGATGTTATATTGTCCAAATATCCGATCTACTGGAATTCCGGGTGTTTTATAGATTAAATCTGTTTATTTTATTTTATTTTTCATTAAATATGCAAAAAGAAACAAGGATTTCCTTTGCCTTTAAGTAGGCTGCGAAAGAAGGAATTTCTCTGGCTAGCTGTACATTTATTTGAGGAAACTTTTATTTTATTTTATCCTAATTCACTTCATGAATATTTTTAATACTTACAAGGTTGTTTTAGAATTTTGACCAGGTTTTGCTTATATATATATATATATATATCTTGTCTTTAGATCAAAAATTTTTATCAGATGTTAATTTGGTCCGTTGTAACTCCCACAACGCGTTTAAGTGTCGTGGTCAGTGTGGATTAACGCAGTGCAATGCACATTTTGAGAATGAACGTCTCCTCTGCGATCACATTCTTGAACAAAAATCATTATCTCCATGTGAAGTTGTAAGGAATGATTTATTTTTACTTACTACATCACCGTGGTCGAAAAATTATTATTTAATTTCTGAATAATTCTCTTCCAGCCAAATTTTGTTATTTTGTTATTGATGTGACATTTTAGAGATTTTTTTTTATCATAAATAAAGGGAACACTGGTTTTAAAATGATTGAAATTTGTAACTCTTTTAAGATACCAAACAAATTTTTCAATGCTCTCACAGGTTTGTTATCATGTTTTTAAAATATGCTTTTTCATTTAAGGCTATAACTGTAAATGCAAACGGTGTGTCGTCCACTGAGTTTCTATTAGACTATCTTCTGTCTGAAGCTTTTCTCAGAATCTTTTAATTAATTTCATGTAATTTTTTTGCAGATATCAATAAGTTGTAGAAAGTGACAAGAAGAATTAATTAAGCTAAAACTTGATATAAATTTTTTTCAATTTTTGTTGAAGTTAGAGAATTAAAGGTGTCAACGTTTTTAAGCTTTACAGAAATTTCTGAATCCGATATCAGGCAAAATCAGGGTAGATCAAAATATATTTGTTTTTTTTTTACAAGATTCTCCCTTTGTCCAATTTCCCTAAATTACAAACAAGGTGAGATGCCAGGTACCAATAATTTAAGAACCGCACACGCAACCGGCTGTTCCAAAATTGGCTGTTTTTGTTCAGAAAAACCCCGCAAAAGAAGACAGGACTTAATAATTCATCGATCTTTGTATCGTTAGTCCAACTAAACATTATATCATTATCTTACATTTTATTTTAATTAACAAGAGTTTCCATTGTCAAAATCTTCATTTTTAAATGAATGCTACCCATGTCCTACTTAAATCATTGCTACCTAAATACATGACCTTATATTCTTCTTAAATTAAATAATAAAATTAAATAAAATAAAAAAAGCCAGTGCTAAAACATTTTATAGCGTGGATAAACTTTCTCAAAATATTTCAATTTTTGCGTTCAAAATTTTGGTTCAGTAAATCTGGCACAGGATCAAAATTTCATCTTCAACATTTGACTTTAAGTTTCAGACATGGCTGAATTTTTGATCTTTTTACTAAACTTACACTTAATTTTGGTTTTAAAAATAATTATGTTGGTTGTACGTCTGATTATATTGGTGCTGAAGTAGCCCCAGTTTTTGGTTTTCTAAAATATGAAGGCTTTAGGAATATATGAGCTAGATTTGTGAATAGAAAAGACATCATCTGTGATCTGTTTAAAACACTTTGAATCATTTTTTTTACATAAAAGCGAAACACCAAAGCGATTTCGTTTGTTCAATAAACTGAAGCGTGTTCCCTGTCAGAATAGCTAATGCTTCTCTTCTGGTGATATCCGAGCCAATAATGTCACCAACTAAAAGAATTTCAAGAAGATCAATATCAGAAATCTTTATCAAATAGTGTACGCCCAAATGTGGAGTATTTTAAATCCGTGTGCGTTTTTACAAGCAAAAAAAAGTAATCCAATTTTTTATTTTGCTTCTACGAATTTTACAGATCAATTTATCAATTCGATCATTGTAACATGGGGTCAACAGGTTTGATTCTGGTGTACTTAGAACTCCCATTTGAGCTTATGGTAAAATAAATCATTAGTTTTGAGGTGGGTTCGAACCCACAGCTCTAGGATCCATAGACCAATGCCTTATCCGCTTGGCCATTAATATCATACAGACCAGATAAATAAAAAAGATTTTGGCACTGATAATTCTGTGGCAAGTATTTGAGCTAAAATAAGTAAACACAAAGAATAAGTGTGCAACATTTAATTTTCGTATAAAAAAGCAGTATATACATCTAAATATAAAATTGTACCGCTAAAGTTTGTAATATAAACATTTAATCAGTCTTGGCGATTCCAAAGTAGTGAACACTATGTTAGATAAATGTTCAGACATGTTGCAGGTCTTCTTGTGAAAATTATACTTGGTGAATGAGACTCCGTACACTTTATTTTGATCTGGTGTATGACAAACACCGTACACCAGTAACATACAACAGGTGTACGGGTTTTTAAACTTCAACGCTGCGGTGGAAACCATCTTCATTTACATTCATAAAGTTTTTCTTTGCCTATTTATTTCATCACTTAAAACTAACCACAGTCTTTTTGGAACGATAATTCTATTGTTTGAAAAAAAAATTTTTTTTTTTTTTTTTTTTTTTTATATTAATGTATATAAATTGAGACACACGATACTCTTCTTGCTATTAATAACATACCCTTTTTTACTTCATTCTTAACGAGAATTCACCAAATAAAATCCCATGATGTTTAAAATTTATAATAAGCAAACAATAAAATTTATCTTTAAATTTTTCTTTTTTCCAACTACTTCATTACCAATTTATTTACAAAACATCCACACACTTTATTTGTAGTGTCTTTTATAGAATGAGTTATTTCAATGAATACGTTGTCTCACGTAAATATATCGTTTCTAATATGTAGTTTATTTTATATTTGTGATCTATCTGTCTCGTTACCTTGTTATATGCATTAAATATGTGTAATTATAAATTAAACTCAAGCTATTTAATCATTAAACGATAAAGGGTGTTAAAATTATTTGATAAGAGCTAAATGCTATCATATTAATCATCCCCTTCCTTTTTATACTAGTGGTTAATCTTTTATGGTATATTTTCTTGTAACAATTATATTAAAATATAAATAGGAGGGGGATGTATATGGCTCAAGTATAATCTAATGAAAAAAATGTTTTGATTTTATCAATCTATAAAAGCTACAGTATTATTAAAGTAAAATATTATTAAATATTATTAAAGTAAAACTTATTTATAATAAATAAAATAAAATTTTAAAATATGATTTTAACTTATTTATAATAAATAAATAAAAATTTTAAAGTATTTTCGTAAAATTTAAAGTTTGATTTTTGATAATTTCAAATTATATAGTGCAGGCGTGTGGCCTCTTATAAGTAAAATATTATTATTGAAATTAATGTTTCCTGACTAAAGATGGATAACTCGATTAAATATTTGTTTTTAATTTTTTTGTCACAAAGCATCAAGTGTTATTGGTTCAAATATTTTGTATATAGAGATCACTTTAATGATCTGATTCTAAAAGCGTGATAAAATTTACTTTTATAATTCAATTCTGCTAGAGTGTAATTATCTTTGGAATTATGTGTATACAAACAATATAACACGATTGGATTAACAAATAATGGTATGGTAACCTGGTCGTGGGATTGTCCTTGGGGCAATATTCCAGGGAGAATTTAATATATGTATATTTTTTTTTTATTGATCATGACAATGCCTGTGTTGTTTGTTAAAAGAGAAAACATTTTTATGGTCAAAATGGGAAATTCGAAATCGTTATGAAAAATTATTCAAAACCTTATTTAAACGAACACCTGTTGCTAAGAAACATTAATGTAAATGAACATGTGTTACTAAGAAACAATAATGTAAATGAACACCTGTTACTAAGACACATTAATGTAAACGAACACCTGTTACTAAGAAACATTAATGTAAACAAACACCTGTTACTAAGAAACATTTACATTGATTTACTCAATGTAATCAATGTTAAAAATGGTATATTAAGTTAATAGATAATTGCCCTCTGAATGAAAGTATTTCAGTACAAGTAAGTTTGTTCTTTTTGCATTTGCAACACATCGGATTATAATTAGTTTGGCACTTGCAAAAATTCAAATCAATAACAACCATCTGTTATCAACATCTGTAACATCTGGACTGCTTGGTAAACACCATTACTCTTGTTTATAGCCAATTTCCTCTGGATTATGAATAGCTTGAACAGATTCATCTGCATTACACCAAATCTGCTTTACAAACTTACTTCGCTTAATTTAGTGAAGTTGTGAAATAAATATCTGTTGAAAATCGATCAAACTTTTTTGAAGTATTGTCTTTTGTACACGTATAGCAAAATCGCTGTGTTTTCATAGCTGCAGTCTTTTATTTTTAACAGTAACTATTTCGATAAACATAATTACATGATTTGGTTAAATGTTTGAAAATTTTTTGGTCTTGTGGAGTGTAAAGTTTTTCAAATTCATAAAGAACAGATGGTTTGTCTATTGATAAATTTATGGTTCTATGATTGAACATCAAACACGACAACTGAAAATTTGTAGTTGCCAATGTAGTATTGTAAATCTATTTCTGAAATATTTCTGGTATGGGATAACTAATCGATTTATCAAGCAAAGTTCTTCCTTTAAAATAATAACCCTTTTCTTTCAATTTTACAACATTTTTTTTTTTTTTTGAGGTAGGAAGCTTTTTCTTAGGGGATCCCATATTTGAACAAACATACTTTAAGTCACTTTCTGTTAAATTTTGATAGCAGTTCTCCTTTTTCACATGGTGATGATCTGCCAATTTATTATCTAAAACAGCTTTTGTGATTTTATTGTAAACCTGTTCAAATGTTACTTTATGTGTTACTTTCTCCAAACATTACTTTACGCAATACAAATGTATTTAAATTTCTAAAAAACAATTTACTATACTCTGTTGAGTTCAACCTATTAGCAGATTTAGCTTTGATTCCCTCTTGTACTCTTAATACTCGATTCTTGTTTGCTATTGCATGATTTGGTCAAATTGCTTGTTTTGTTCACTGATAAATTTTCTTTTAGAAATTGTGATTCAACTTTGGTCATTTTGGACACACGTGCTGGGGTTAAACAAGCATAATTTTAGAGATCGAATGCGTGGAAAAAAAAACTTTGCTAACTCCCCAAGGCCTTCTAAATGCATATCCCACATGCCTTATCGACAACTATGAACAAACAATAGCTTTTCAAACATTTTCATTAGACTTTGATCCACTTTAATCCATACCTTGAATGAAATGTAAGAAATTGTGAAGTTTTGTGATTTAGGCATATGCATTTAATAATTATAATAACAAAGTAAATCCTCTAATACGCCCTTTTATAGGCGTAATACGCCCTTTTATGGGAAATTTTGGAGGGATTTATTTTCGTGATACATGGCTCAGGAAAGCAAAATTCACAGAATAAGTTTTCTAAAATTTCACATAAAGTGTTACTTTTTCTGCTTCTGTGAGAATTTCTTCCTTTGGTATTTTGAAAAACACTACATTACTAACCTTTTTATTACAAATAGCTACTATACCCAATTTTTCTTACCATTTATTTATTTCTTGTCAATGTTATCATTGTTATTTTCAGCTAAGCATAACAACATTTCCTGATTAGAATATATGGTGCCAGATAAAAAGTACTGAGCCTTATAACTTTCAAAATCCTTTTTATCAGATCATGGTCTTTTATTAAAGTTTGACTGGCATTAAATTGCTGTTCCAACAGTGTATAACATAACATAATGTTTTTTAAACCCTCCAGGATTCTGGTTTGTGAAATATCTGGTCTGTAAAATACACAAAAGGTAGTTAAAAATTGGAATACATTTTTTCTGTTACTCATATATTACACTTCTAAGAAAACAAAAATATTTGCTTGTAATAAAAAATACACAGAATTTTCCAAGTACTCATACATTAAATGATGTTATTAAATATCTGAATTCTATTTCAGCAGGTAATTCATTTGCAGGATATTTATTTTTCTAATTTGGTGATTGTGTTGTGTTCCATGAAATTATTCCAAATGAATTACCTGAAGTTGCTGAATCTATTCCTGGAAAATTTCAATGTACATTTTACCAACGAAAAAGAAAAGTTGTTTATTCTGGAAGAGCTTAAAAGTCATTTAAAAACCATCAATTTTATTCAATTTGATGTTGCACTTCAAATTATCGCAAATCTTTTGTTTAATACTAAAAGAATTTTCACTTTAATCTATATTACTGCTAGGCAGGTTTGAAGTGAATAAAATAGATTTTATGACAGTGGTTAAGTGAAAATGAGGGCTTGTCGAAAGATCTTTTTTTAATTTTTGATGAAATATATTTACAAAAGTGTGCCAAATATTCTGGTGGTGATGTAATTGGGACGAGTGAGGAAAATGATGACATAGAAGCGCTGTTTCTTTCATAATCGTTGGAAAATATGAAAATATGCCATGTGTTATAAAAGCAATTCCAATTATGAAATCAAACAGTGACTGGTTGAAGACTGAAATTCTTACTTTCAAGCTTTAATAAAAAATTATTTGATGTCTGAGTTGTTGCTTCAAATTTTTCCTCTTTTTCAATGGTGATTTGTACTCACGGTGAAAAACAATTAGTTTGTTTGTCAATGCACAATCGCATAAAATTTAACTATTCTTTGACACAGTCTTTTGAAAAACATTTTAAGTACCTTACTGGTTTAAAAAAAATGTTAGTTTTCCAGATTTCCATTTTTAAAATTTCAAGGATGAAATCCATGTTTAATGATGTGAAATATCATGGAAAATTTTTCGTGATTTTTTAGAAAAAGAGTTGGATGTTGTATGTTAGATGAAAGTTTATAACACCAAAAATAACAATGTTACCCTTCCTCGAAAATGAAGCGAATTTCACTACTGCTGCTTTAGCTATCTGGCTATGTAGTGATTGAATCTTAAGTATTTAAAAGCCCTAAACAATCTTATATTTTAAAGGAAGGTTTTTAACTAAAGTCTAATTTTTCACGTTTCATAATTCTCCAAAAATGTTAATAATTATTTTTCTTGTGAAACTCAGAAAAATTTAACCTTTTGTTTTGTTCCTATAATTTTCTTATTTTTCTGGTATTTAAATTTAAAGGCTTGCTATTCTCAAAAAAAAAAAGGTGTTTTTTTTTTTTTTAGCTAACAACTGTAATTTATTCTAGTCTTTTACTTGATAATGCCTATAAACTATTGTTAACTGAAAACAAAAAGGAAAAAATATATATGCTTTTTACCATTTTCAATCTAAAACAATTATTGGTTTTACTACTTAAGAATAAGATGCCAAGATGGCCAACTTCTTCTTAGTATTTATCACTGTCTATTCGCTTATAAAATACTGGTTGCCACTTTAGTAATAGAACATATTCTCATAGGAATTTTGAATTTTCAAGTTTTTACTGGAGCAATGAAATTTTAATGCCAGGAACTATTTTGGAAAGAAAAATAGCAAGATATACGTAGCTAATCGCTTTATTTATATAATAAGATTATAAGTTTTAAGTTTTGTGTGCAGGAAAGCATATATAAAAAGATTTATTTAGATTTATGATTTCAAAATTTATTTCTTGAAATCTCATTGAATTTTTATCAGAAATTCATTTTATTATTTCCACAAATTCGGTTTCATTTTAAATATACCGTTTTGAATTATTATGCCTTAATGAGAATTATCTTGTTTTTCTTTTTTAAGCCCCAAAGAATTAAAATTTAAAATTCATTTAAAGTTTGGAAGGAACCTAGCATGTTTATTTATTTTTTAGTGCCACGAGATGTTCTTTAGTAAAAAAGATAAAGAGAAACACTCACACAGCTCTTCTAATGAAAAATGTAAAATTTTGTTTATTTTCAATATATATCAGCTTTAAATATTGACATTATGACAGACAAGCACACTGGGATTAGAAAGCTTTTGTTTGAAAGTTTATTCAGAATTCAATTCTACTAAACATCAATTTGACCGATTCCCATTCTTAATTATTATAATTATGCAATACACATAAGAGATAAAAAATTATCTTGATCAGTAGCTCTTTGGCAGGGATGTTTTATTAGCAGCTAAGAATCAATTTGGCATGTGGGTCTGAAAATTATTAGGAAAATATTTTTGTTTTCATAACAGGATAAAAAATATTGGTTTAATGTGAATAAATATGAAAAATTAATGTTTTGATAGATTTACAGGCTATGGTATTTACTAAGTTATAAAATTTTATACATTGGCCTAGAGTATAGATTCATACTTTTTGAGTTTTTAGTATCTCGTTAAAAATACCAGTTGGTAGACTAATAATCGTCTTAAGGGGTAGATAGAGTATACCACCTGATCTTTTACCCCTTTTTCGTCTTTTGGAGAGGATACATTGCCATAATTGCTCTAAGGTGCTGAGTACTGGTAGTCCTACTGTTTTTGTTTATCGAATGAGTATAGGATGTTCATTTCATTTAAATTTTGCTTACTAGTTTTCTTTGTTGAGGTTATCGAGATAGTAGTTTCCTAATTGCTGCGTTGTCGACTGGTAAGAAGGAGCCCAAACTCTTTGCTACCAACTTAGAGAGGCTGCTCCATAAAAAGTTGTTCAATGGAGTTACAGTTCCGCTTAGGGTTTGACTACATCTATACTGACTTGCTTTTCTGAGGCCACAACACTGCTTTTACTAAGGTAAAAGGTTTATAATTGATAGGCAAAATGATTTGACTGATCTTACTTTCTGTACAAGTTATTCAAACAGACTTATTTTAAACCAAATATTATCTTATCATAATTATAAGTAAACCTAAATCAGGCTATTGCAAATCACCCAAACCTAAATTTTTTTCTTTAACCAACATTTGTAGTCATAACATATTTTTCTGTGGAAATCTTCCCATAACATGTAAAAAGTCTCTTTGAAACCTGATGAATTGTACATTTGTTTACCTGCTGGCCTTGATGAAATTCATGTAGTTGTAATAAAATTACTCTCCGGAACTCTCTCTGGTTGAAGTTTTCATCTATTGCCTCAGTATTCGAAAATTCTGAAGAGCCATCTTATCCTTGTAGTTAAAGTCCTATCAGCTTCCTTTCATTCATAAGTAAGGTCTTCGAATCACTGATTAACTGTAATGTCAGCAGTCGCTCAATCTGTTTTCATCACTTTTTGTTTTTGTTCTTTTAATTTTTGCTGCTCATCTTTTCCGTAATTTAAGTTTTTAAGTTATGGTTATTTTTGAGTTGGCCGATAGATAGATAGATAGATGTTTGTTGGTCAAAATAATTTTCCAAAGGATCTTGACAAAACCGATCTGTTAACACATGCTTTACCTGATGGTTTAAAAGGTATTTTATCAGATCGATTGGTGAATAACGTGTTGTTATCAATTCTTCATGAATTTTCCTTGAAATTAACATTCTTGCTTTGTCGGTTTTTGAAAATGGGCCACTGGGTCATGTGATTTTGGTCTCTGCTTAGTAATGTTTTCTTTGATTTTACGTAAATTTAAACCTTAGTTAAATGAAATGATATTAAATAGCCCTTAATTTTTTTGTTGCTGACTCAGCAAAGGACAGCATTTTTAGCGGTTTTGGGTGTTTTAGGGAAAAATCTGTAACTTATAATACCCATGCTGGAAAGAAGAGTTGTAATATATTAATGAAGTAGATGTAATTGTTCTGACATGCTCAAAAAATCTTTTGGCCATTCAAAAAAACTGAAAACTTTTTTTTCAAAATTTTAACAAGTACCATAATTTAACAAATATCCTAAAAAAAAATTGCCAAAATTTATCAAATGATATTATTAGGTATACTATGCAAAGGTTATAAAAGTGGGTATTTTCATATTTTTTATAGTTTTATATCACATATAATAATATATAATAGGCAAAAACGTTGTAGACATTGACATACTGACCACAAAAAAAAAATCAAACTCAATTGGGAATATAATAATAAATAGACTCCACTAAATTTTTTGGTAACAAATCTACAGCTCGCAACAATTTTGTCCAATTGGTACACATTCACCATACTAAAAAACTAACAATGCCGTAGAGTTCAGCTTGAAATTTTTGAGTAGAAGGATTGATGTAATACACTGTGAAAGTAAGATATTTAATAGATCTTCGGTTCTTTTGAACCAGTTCCATGAAATAGTCAGAAAGTTCATAAAATCTTCAAAAGTCATCTTTTTAAGTGTAAAAACCTTAATCTAAAAATAAAGGTGGGGGAAAATCAAAACTTGAAGCTATAAAATGGTGTATTATAATCTATAGGTGAAGTACCAAAAATTACAAAAAGAAGAAGAAGAATCATGTCACTTACTTTGCTTTCTTCCTAAGTTTTGAGTCACTGACTTCGTTTTCTTCTTAAGACTTGATTCTTCTGAGAAACAAAACGTTAAACGTAAAGGATTGTTGATAAAGTTGTTCTTTTCACCATGGGCTTTTAGTAGTCGAGCTTGTTTAAGCAAGGTACATGATGGGACTTTACTATAACAAGATGTTTACAGAGGAACTCACATTTGTTTGGTATGTAGACTCTAAGCTGCTGGAGTCTACCCTTCCAGCAGAGCTAGAGATGCTTATCAACTGTAAAATTTTGTTGTAAAACCACCAAGTATCAAAAACTTACTGGAAACTGATTTTTTAGATTACAAATATTCAAATATAGATTATGTCAAAATACTTTTACTTAATTTTAAATCCACATTTGCTCAGCTTAGAATGGTGAATGTTCATAAGTGTTACAAATGTGGGCATATTCATATTAGCATCTATAGTGGTAGGACGTTAGCTCTTCCAAGGTTGAACATGTTTTTATTTTATTTGTACACACAATGATGTAGTCTCATAGCAAGCTGGCCTGTCTCCACCCACGAGTTTGAAAACTCGCTTTATTAGGTGGTGGAGTCACTTCTTCATCTTTTCGATAAAATATTTAAAATCATTGATTGAACATGCCAACTCTACAACTGTAGTTTGGGTTTCTTGAAAATTGAGTATCGTGACTCGTGATTCTTATTTTACAGATTCGGAAAATGGTGGATTTCAGTGTCAAATAAGATTTAGAAAATTGACAATATTTCATGATTAATGGCTCTGACTTAAGAGTTGAATGTTGTTGTTGTTGAACATTACACATACTAAAATTAAATTTTATCAACTACTTTGTTAAAATCATCAATATTTATTTAATATATAAGTCCTGATCTCATTGTTGGAAAACATATGACTGCAATCATATTGTTTACTGAGGTCCAATAACTGTCATCTCTTTCTGGTCATATTTTGGATGGTTCATGGAGGTGCATAAACTAATTTTTCAAATCGTTCTTATCAGCTTCAATTTCATCCACAATCCCAACCCATCAGAATATCATATCAACAAGCAACGAAATCATTCATGCTAGGGAGAGTAGAGGTGTTTATAATTGATAAATACAAAATTTTGTTCAAATTCATGCTCACTTTTTCATTTATAAGAGAATTCAATGGTTGATATTGGAGTGTAGTGGTGATAAGTTCTTGCATCTGGTAAAGTTTTACCTATAACAAATCTTTCTTTGAGTTTTCTTGTGTAGATACCATCCTTTGATATTTTATGAAAACTAATAAGGTCTATTTTAACACAAAAGTCAAGCATTACTAAAGAATACGTGAAACTCTTGTTGATTTGTTTGATCGTACAACGTGTTCTTGCTGTTGTGCAATGGTTTCCTTTGCGGAGTACCACATCGTACACACATTGTTTTTTAAGTTGTAATTTATGTCTTGTAGTTTATAATATTATACGCAACCAATATGATCAATCAGTACAGCAAAATTAATAAACAAATTATTTTGTCTACAATTTACTTTGTTTCTTAACAACAACTAAGTTTTACTTCAATTTAACCTACTCGTCAATTATTCATGAACAGTCCTGTTAAAACCACAATAACTTTATTATAATAACTTTGTTATTTTTATATAATATCAAATTCGCACATATTGGTGTCAGAAAGCAAAGCATTAACAACCATTCTCTCTACTTGATAATCATATATTAAAAAAATTAACTCATTAAAAAAAAAATAAACATTTTGGAAATAGAAAGATAACTGATTTTTAAAGATCTGATTCTCAAAAATCATGTCACTTTAAAATGTGATGTGTTTGCTGAGTGGTATGTTATTAATAGCAATTTAAAGTGTAATTTTATGATTTATGATTTTAAATGTGAGATTTTTTTAAAAAAAACTTAAACAAAAAGATTAAATAATTATTTAGAAATTTTTATTTGAGAGATAAACTTAAACTTTCACACCACATGTTTGTTTTTTCATTTCCGTTGATCTTTTAAGTGGGTTTTAAACACCTGGGCTATAAGTATGTAAACATTATATATTAGGTTTATTTCATTTCTTTATTTATTTATTTATTTTTTTTTTTTTTTCATCGTTTTTTGTTTAAAGTTGCTGCTAATTTCTTGGAAGTTTGATTAACTCTCGTCTGCAGATTTTAAAAATGTTATTGTTGTTCTATTGTTTTTCTATCTTCTATACTTTAAAAATTACTACTATAATTTAATAAGTATAATTTAATAGTAATAAGTATAATTTGTTTACACAGTGAGGAAAAAGTGGGTTTCAAACTACCTCACAAAAATGAAAATCAAGGAAACTTTTTATGGGTTTTAAGCTAAAATATACATGCCAACATCAAAATGATAGAAAAAAAGCAGGTGCTTGTAAAATTATTTTAACTCAAATGTTATGGTTTTGGTTGAAATCATTATATTATATATAATGGTCATTTTAAAAAGTTAGAAGCATAAATAGTGCTTAAAGACTTACAACCTCAGTTTAGTTGTTTTAGAAAATGTAGAGGTGTGTGGTAGGGTAGGATAGGAATTCCCAATCATCACAAAAACACTAAAAATTCCAACCCTGGTTAACACCCCATAAGAGTTTGTAAAGGGTAATAGATAACCAATTTTTAACACATAGAAATGCAAGAATCTATTTTCACGTGGAATAAATAAGTTTCAAATTTGATATTTGTTATAGCAACATCACCGAATACAGCCAAATCTAAGACTCAAGGATGCATTGGTGTCTTTTGGGACATAGAAAATTGCCAAGTACCTAAGAATAAATCAGCTTCTGAGATTGTAAATAGGTTGCGTGAAAGATTTTATCATGGACGTGAAGAGGTTACGTTTATGTGTGTCTGTGATGCACAAAAGCAGAAAAAAGAAGTCCTTGAAGAACTCAATAGATCTCAGGTAATAACAGCTAAGAAAAGTTACTACTAAACATTGTTCTATCGGTTGCAATCCTCAAATTTAATCACAAATTCTTTATTATTGTTCATGGCGCTTCCACTTAATTGACATGATTTTGGTCAATAAAGTACAAAGCCTTGAAGTAACTATTCCTTAAATATTAAATTTACTAATATAGTGCCTGCCATTAAATTATAGGTTGGTTGCTTAAATTGTCACATTCATCTTTTTATTTTCCTCCTTTATATTGAAAAACTTTACTCTTAGAACTACAGTTATGCATTTGATAACATATTTATCACATAAAATCTTTTTATTTGAAAAATAAACCAAGTAATTAAAAATGTTTTCATAGTTTAATTGTGTTTTACATGACACATAACACCCAAGAGCTGCAAATAACTATTTAAAAAGTTGCAGACATGACGTCCGGCATAAATCTATCGGAAACTTGCAATAATCTATTAGACAAAAATCCTAAAATAATTCTTCGGAGTACACCAAAATGATCTAATGGAAATTTGAACTGAACCTTGTTTATTCAATTTTGACATTTCCAAGTGCAACACACAAGGGATGGGTAACACACAAAGGGTGGGTAACAGCAATTAATCAATCCTAAGGAGTAAAACAATAATAAAAACTTGAGGCTTAAATAATATTAAAAAGGATAACATTTAAAATTAAAGTAAAGAGACAATATAATACCACTCAACTTTTGGCAAGAAAAGGTAGTTAATGCAAATACTGAAAGTAGTGATGAATTTGTTCAAATATGAAAAGTAATACACTATCCTGACTAGAAATTAATTTTAAAGTGCAAATAACAGCTAGCAACGATAATAAATGTAAAACTGAACAATATTATAATAGCAAAAACGATTCTTTCTAGCCTTACGATTTATTTGTACTTATGATTGATTTACATTCCAATGTCTTTAAAGCAAGAAATGCCAACACATTTAATGAAACATACTGTAAAATATAAGTAATAAGAAATATTAAAGCTTACTTTAAATTGCAACAAGAAGAAATTCATCAGATACGCATTGATAAAATTAGAGGCTAAATTTTGTGCGACCAGCTTGGTTGGAAGATCATAAAGTGATTCAAAACAAACAATCATATGTATTCAAGCTGTCTGTGTAGTGTAAAGCCATGTCTAAAAAAAATTTATTAAAATTCTTGATGGAAGTTTTCAGAACTTCCGCAGTAATGAATTGCAATTGATTGGCCGAAATACATTTCATTTGTTGTTTTTATACACTCGGCAATTATTTTTATAAAACTTGGCATAATTTTTCCACCATACAGTATTTAAAAAAAATAATAATAATAATATTACTTTTTATGAGTAGAATAGTAGTAAAGGATTAGTAGAAAATAGTAGAAAAAGATTGAATGAAAAGATATGTAAAAAACTTTGAGAGAAATTATGTTGAAATAAGTGAATGATAGTTACTTTTTACTCCCAAAATCAGTTGAAATAAATTTTTTGAATCTGGGCTGTTATTATAGCTATAATGGAGGCTTATTTATTAGGTTAAAACTTCATAATTTAAGTTCAACTTGAAGAATGTTTAGCTTTTTAGCTTCTTCTTTTTTTCTTTTTTTTTTTTATCGTGTTGACAAAATTATCGGTGAATATCGGTAAATAGTAATCATATTTTACAGAGATTCTAAATTATTATAAAATTCTAAAGTACTTCAGTTACATTCATTCAACAATGAAATAACTTTTGTAGAACAAGTTTATATACTATTAGAAAACAAAAAGTCTCGTTGAAATTGTTGGACGAATAAAATACTTTTAATAATTTTCAGTTTCATAAATTTATCAAGATTGGGTATTATCCCAGACGCGATGGCCGAGAGAAAACAAATTTGAAACGGACAAACCACTATTCCTCTCGGAAATTGACTGGCGCACGTTCACGTAAACACATGCTTATGCCAATATTTTATGTAGTCTAAAGTTTGTCGATAAAATTCCCCTATTATTTATGCCACCATATTTTATTAGTAAGTGGGAACAAGCCATGAGATTTTTTTAAGGAACTTTATAGAATCTGAAAATGTGGTTTTTTTTGTATGGGATTATTCCTTTGAAAAGCAATTTAGATTATATTTTTCTCTCGCTAACCAACAATCTGGACAGTCAGAATCTGGACAGTCAGTTGACGTTTGATTTTCCTGTTAAATTCTTTACTTTTGTTCACAAAATAAAAAGGCAATCTATATTAGTTTAGTGAATAATTTAAATTTAATATCAGCATGTGCTAAGCTTCCGGTTCAAGCCCTACCATGGGTTTTTATAAGTTTGACTTTTGATCACTCTCCTGCCATTATGAATACTTTAATGTTTTTAAGTTATATTGTTTAGATTGATGTTGTTCACGTAAATTCTACTTCGAAAAATGCAGCTGATGATAAATTAAAACAAGGTCTTCGTCGATTTTCACAACTTCATAAACCGCCTGCAACTTTAGTTCTTGTATCAAGCGATATCAACTTTGCTTCTGATATCAGTGATTTACGTCACCGTAACAATTTTCATGTCATCCTTGTTCACAATGAAAAAACCTCAGAAGCATTGTTGAAGTGTGCCAGCGAATGTGTAAGATTCGATCAACTGTTGACTGGCATTACGTCAAGTAATAGAGTAAGATTATTTTTTCTTCAAAGCCTTTCAAATTTATATCAGTTTTGCAATTATATGACGTTATCTTTCAAGAAAGTATCAAATCAACTGGAATTACAACCTATTTTTACTGCTTATAAAATTATTAAAATGATTAGTAATACTTTATGGTTTTTTTGTGTTTTTTATTGAAAATTTTCTATAGTGAATATAAGGAACTATTATATAAATTCAAGGATATTTTTACATGGAGAACAACTAATAAAAATTTTACGCTAATCATTTTACAATCAGCTATCAAAAAAGTTATTATATTAATTTTAATTTTTAGTTTTATACTTCTGTATGATTTTATATTAAATATTTTTTATATATTTTTGGAGACAAATTTGATATTTAAAAAATATATACGTTTTTAAAATAAAGCACAATAAACTTTTTTTTTTTTTTCTTTTTTTTTTTTGAGTATTAGTATACACACACATACATGCCAACTACTAGCAGTTGAAAAGAATGTTGAAACTAAAGTTCTACTAAAAAACCATGTATATGTATATAAGTAGTGAAAACACATTTTTTACATATAAATTTTGCTTTAAAAAAAATTGATAAGTGTATTATTAATTAATTTAATTATATAAAAATATTAAATTATTTTTATCGGGAAATACATGAAATTTTATTGATTAAATTTACAGAAAATTTATAATATAAATAATATGAATAAATTTATAATGGCATGAAAATAGATATTAATGAAGTTAGTCAAAATATGAAATGTTTACCTTTAAGTAAATTTTAAAATGTTGCTAGGAAACCAAAAGCAAAACGCCACCTTACTGCACCCAGTTTACAGAAGAAAAAACGTTATAGTTTTATCAATTTAGTAAATGTACCTAAATGGTGTTTTTATAGGTTTTGATACAGAATTAGTTGAATTGCGGTTAAGAACTCTTCCCTGATTCTTATAGTTATCTTAGTTATTTTTGCCCTGTTTATCTGAAATATGCTTCTACTGACTACAAACCTACAAACTCCTCAACATTTGTCTCCCCAATAACATTAAACACTGAAGTTTTAGATCATACTAGAAGGTATTTAATGTCACTTTTATTTTTTAATAACAATAGTAATAAATTAAATATTTGATAACTTTAAAATTATTACAAAGCAATTCTTCTTGTTATGCTACAATATTTTTGTTTATGCCTGTTTTTCAATGGGAAACTATCCTTTTTATGTGATAATATTAGGGTCATTCCAAGCAAAATCACCTAATGGTCCCATGTGCATA
>JAUZNK010037890.1:0-12859 GCA_035046665.1 Euphysa ruthae
AATGAAAATAAGGCTTTGGCTTTTCTTGTGCTTATCTCTGCTATCAATACCTGTTTTTTAAAATATTGTGGCATGCAGTAAAAATTTTATTATTTTTTTTTTTTAAACGACGTTCTTAACATTTTTAACTTACTTACTTACTTTATTTAGAATAACAACAAAGGAGGATATAACGTCGGTGACGCCGCTGATCGACCAACTAACCGCGAAGACAAACAATACAGAATGGTAAGTTGTTCGTCAATAAAACCTATAAAAGGAAAGTTTTGACTGCATATTAACAATAATCATGAAAGAATGTTCCAGGCGATGTCTAAGAGACTGAATTTGCTTTTGAAAGTCCATATACCGATTACCAACGCCTGAAGGTTGTTTTGTAATTTCAAGATTATTTTGATGTAAAAATTTATCGCAAAAATAGTCACTGGAAATTATAGCACCTTTGCATCTCCATTCAGTCCTGAAATCTTTTACCTTTGGGTTGTGCACATCCTGTTTTTCCTTCCTAACAGTTTGAGTCTCTTAGAATGTTATTCATTTTTAGAAATACTTTATGAGCTCAGTCGAGGCTTTAAAAGACTCAACAAACACTGGTAGATCTACGTTAAAAATGGAGTGGACTGGACAACATGGCTGTGGGGGTAACGAAAATACAAGCCCCCTCAAGAACAATTGTAACATGGTCATACAGTACATGTGTCAACCTGAGACTGGACCAGGATCGGCTGCCACCAATAGAGAAAAACTTAGAAACGGTGCTAATCCAGGAACTCAACGTGAATCTAGTAAGGGTTTACACGCTTTTTTAAAGGATATTCCCTCAAAATCCATCTTAAACAAAAAGTTTTATTGATGGTTAAACGTAATATTTGTTATAAGTTTTCTGAGTCTCTCCGTTCTTTTCCACTTTGTCTTTTCTTTTCCACTATGTCGGCTTTTTGGCTTCGGCACACCATCACCATTGATAAAGATCCCCTTCAATTTTTTTTTATTGTTTTCAATTCAAATTTTATATCAATTTTAAAATCACACCAAGATTTTAGTAAGAAACAGTCCAGATGAAATCGGTTGCATAAGCTAAAGTAAGAATTTTTTGTTTAAAAAAAATAGAAATGAGTAAAAAAGCTAAAGTCTTACAATCACAAAATCAAATATAAATTGATTTAAAAATTTTTTTTGCCAATAAAAAAATAATGAAAACTGAAAAAATGGTATGTTTTCTAGATGGTGATGATAATATATTTCCACTTTTTATATCCCTCCACATAATTTAACTGATTGCAGGATTCTGTATTAAATGCTGTTTCAAAATATTGCCAACATCTCAGTATCATTGCGTTCAAAAGGCTACTTCTTGAAAAATAAACATAAAATTTCTTTCATTTTTATCTGAAGTAGTGGTTGGCTTCATCAACAAAACGACAACTGTGACAGACATTAACTTGTTCTAAAAATAGCTTATTTTTTCACAGTGCATAAAAACGATTATATCAATTACTAAGCTAAAATAGTTTTATTACTACTTTTGAAATTCACGTACGGTTTTAGAAAAGCACTCTTTATCCATTTTATTCTAAACGACGAAAAATTGTTTCCCACTTTGTATAACCGCAGATATTGAGAAATTGACCTCTAAATTACACTTTATCGTGTGTTATCTAAATAGTTAGTTAAGTTTATCGTAAAAGCTTAGTTTATCCGTAGAAAACGAGGGTGCAAGGGGGTACTATAAACGCTATACAGAGATAATGGCGTTTGAGACCATAATAATAAATCCAAGGACTTTTCTGGTGTATCTGTTGTTAGTTACCAAAATAAAATTAATTTCAATTCTGTCGACACAGAATTTATTTCTATTTACTGCTTTACTTTATATTAATCACTGGAAACGTAAGAATATTTGTTGTTTGTTGAATTATGTAGTGGTTTTATTTTTGGATAAAAATAACTTACTTAAATTAACTCAATATTACTTAGTAGCCATGACCATTGCATCAAAACTTACCTTATTTGAAATCATGTAGGCCTTTAACATTGAAGGTTTGTTCGACCTCCTAAGCCGGGGATTGCTGGTCAGAGTGCTTTTGGAGGTGTTGTTTTACAATTATTATTATTTTTTCAGTAATTTGAAGTTTCTCATCATCTTAGGCTTGTCAACATGCTCGCCATGCTGTCAAAAACCTTTATATATTGATTCATTACAACCTCATCACAATCTAAATTTGAGGGGGATTATTATTGTCAGTCTTTCAGATAAAACTTCTTGGTTTCCTCGACTTTTAATTCCCTGTGTATCATTTTAATTTTTTAATTTGTGGTTTTTGCATTCATTTAAAAAAATGAAAATCTGTTATTAAATTTTTTTTTTAGATGTAGATCCTAATAGGGGGCTGCAAGAACCTGTCACCAACTTTCAAAAATGTAATCAAAGAGAAAGAAATAAAGGTGAGTTTAAAAATATAAATATATTTTTAGAATATCAGATTCAAATATAATTGTGAAGAATAAAATATTTCTGACGGAGTAGAACCCGACAGAATTGGACGGTGACTGATAAAATAATTAATCAATTTGTTTGTTGTTGATTAGAATGCAAAATTGTTGTGTGTAACTCTGTTTATTTTCTTAAACTTCTCAGTATAATTATTTATAGCCTCCTTAATATTTTTGAGCTCTTAATCGTATGCAAAGCAGTCAAGTCAAGAAAAGGCTATTCATCGGGGAAATCCATTTATTTTATCTGCTTTATCATTTAATTAACTATCTCCCTTTGATTTGGATTACTTGCTTGGTTGCTTACTTACTTGCTTGCTTTCTTAATTTTTCTTAAAGTGTGGAAAAAGAAGTGTGAGAAAATTTTGTCTGTTACAACGACTTGACAGAATCTAAATTGATTTAATGTAATCATAACATATATCTCCATTTATTTAAAGTAGTTTTAGCACTAATCTTTTTTTGCACTATATAAATTCAAATACTATATGGAGAGTATAATTTTACCGGTATTGAAGAGAAATAATACCAATGGTACAGAAAGAATGTTTAGAAAACTAAATTAGTCCTTATCAGAATGCTTTGATCTTATGAATTCTCTGAATGCATGAGTGCATAATACCGATGAGTGCGTAATATTCATTCATATGAACTAATTTCATATAAATAGCCTTAAGGTTCATTGATTTTGTCAACGATTTACAACAAAGAAAACCAACCATACGCTTTAATAAATTTAAATAGAAATTTAATTATAATGGAACAAACTTGCAAGCCAAAAAAAAATTTAAAGAAATAAATTTTTTTTAACATAGATCTTTTATACTCAAAGTGTGTAGAAAGATTGCTTTAAGGTAGTAATAGCAATAACCTTGTTGTTTTTTTACATTTTTTTTTGCAATGGAGCTAGATATTAGAACTATGGTGAAGATTCTACATGGAAGCCTAACTTCTATTGTCAATTCAGTTTGCCATTTGGTTGTGTTGGATTCTGGCTCCTTTATGGAGAGGCCTAAAAAAAATATAGCCATTTTTAAATATTATTTTTTTTTGTTAATTTTATCATCGGTGTGAATGTGATAGCTAATACTCTGTACATTTTCTCAAAAATATTTTTATAAAATTTTCCTTAATGAAAAGTTTCCATTTTTTTCTTTTTTTTTTTATGAAGTTATGTTTTTATTGTAAGGTAATATTGTTAAAAGTTGTCTCAACTTTTCTCGATTTAAAATAATTATAAGATAAATAAAGATTTATAATAATATTAATAGATCAATATTCAATTATTGTTTAATTAATTACTATTTGTTATTATTTATTATTTGCTCGTTTCTTAAAGGTAATTAAAATAAGTGATTTTTAAATATTTCTTTGATCAATATAACCAGCAGCATGGCGGTGATGAGATATATCCAATACTTTTGTGCTTTCATGTTTTCTTTAGTCATATTTATTTTCCCAGACGGTTAAAGCTAAAGTTATTTTTACTGTCTCCTTAGATGGTAGGACTTAGTAGGACTTGACGAGATAAAGAATCTGACAGCTTGCGGGAATTTTCATAAACCGTGATCTTGTAAAGGAAAAAAGGACCTTTACCAGATAGCGACACCATTATGCCGATGCATTGCTAAGAATAGGGACAAGCAAACCCCAAAATGTCAACAAACTGCTGTAGCGACTGTTAATTTTTCCATAACATTAAAAATAACCAATCAATCAAAACAATTGATTATGTAAACGATGGTTTCGGTTGGTTTTGATATTTATTGCAATAATTTAAAATAAAAATAATACTTAGCGGATGTTGAATTAAATAAGCAAAAGAAAAGAATTTGTTAAAAAATGTTGAGTACTTGTAAATGCCATAAAACCATAGGGCAATTCCGTTGTGACGGACGTACACTTCAGAAGAGAATAACATGGTTCAGAAAAATTTTTATATGATTTTAACGAAATTTTTCTGTTTTACTTTTAAGTACTAAGGAGGGAATCATTCAGTCAGGCAATCTAAAAAATTTTGGTATTTGGTTTGATTTTATTCGACAGCTAAAGTGCCGTGGTGATGCGCAAAACTTCAAAATTCCAACTGTTATTTAAGAACGGTTTTGAACTGAAGTCTCATTCGTGGAAAATTATTGATAAGCTCCAACCAGAGTGGTTTAAAGTGTGTAACGGACCTACAAATTTTACAGCAAAATAGCAGAACTGGACGGGAGTAAACATGTTTTAAATATCTTTTTTTTTTTTTAGTTTTTTTTTTCAAGTTTCACAATAATGGACTACAAACTTCTAAATAAAAATTTTCCATGTGTTTCAGCCTCTTCTGGCTGTTCCAGCTTATTAATAATGTTTGTTCTAAGATACAATATTTTATCTTGTGTTGACGGCCACTTCCAAAGTGACCTGCCATACTTGTGCATTACGTTGACTTTATAATCACCCTCTATTGTAACTGTTGTTACCTCACTTGGAAACTGATTTCCATCATACTGAACTAATAACCAGTCTCCACCAAGAACACAATCATTGTCACCACTACTAAGATTTGGTAAACTGTTATCATGAGTCAGTGATCCACACAAAAGTTTATACCGCTCATGTCACTAAGATTGATCATTTGGTTGTTCATCACACCTGAAAACATTGGCTATAGTTATGGTATTGCCAGAAAATGTTACTTCTAATTGGTTTGGGTTACAAGCTGTTACATAATGCAGTTTTAGAGTGTTTGCTACAGGGATAGCTGTTTGCCAAACAGGAAACTAGGTTACACACTTCTCATTAATTTCCTCGGACTATGAATATAACACATTTACATTGTAATTTCTTCTTCTGGCAGTACGTAGGATTCCACATCATTTGGGGCATTCCCTCTTTCTCAGACTTGTCTCCAGACAGATCGTTTTACAGTTCCACCTATTCCATCCACAGACCCTTTAACATGAGATGTTGTGAATAAGTTTCAGATCAAGTGCACGCTTTTCCCATTCGTTAAAATCCATGAAAAGCTATCTTTGCTTGGGAGGCAGCACCATCACTAAAAATGTTGAAGTTTTTTCTGGTACATATTCTTCTTAGCTTCTTAAATATAATTGAAATGAAAATGTTTACAGCTTGGTGTGGTTCAGATAATTCGAAACAATAGCATAACTTTCTTTAACATCTATCAATCAATGCATTTGCAGTAAAAATTATTACCTGTTGGTGTGTCAAGTGGGCAGACTTGATTCACAACGGTAGCAAAAAATCTGCTTGAAGGATAGCTGAAAAACCATCACATTCATCAATGAGCTCAACAAAATTTTCTTGCTGTTTCCTTTTTATATGCCTGTGAACGAAAAACCCAGCAGTTGTCTTCTGAGGTATTCAAATATATCATTAAGAGTTGCAGTTATAGTCACCTTATCTGAGCGTTTGTCTGGAATCTGCTATTGCTGGATGGTGTTTAGTAAGGAGTTCTCTATTCTCAGTCGGCAGTTTATAGGCTTCTAACAAATCTCTGCATTCATCAAACCTCCGATACAGGCATGTTTTGTTGTTTTCATCACAAGTCACCTGCATTACAAAGTCACTGTAAGTTAGTTTGGTATGTCTTTCTAGGACTGGCAAAATTAAACAAATATTTACGTGATATTCACAAACACAGACATTATGTGGTATCTGGTCAAAAAGTTTAAACTGAATTGGTGGTAAGTCACACAACTTGGATAATCCTACTGAAAGTCAGAAATTCAGAGTTCATGAGACTCTTTACATATTAAAGCTAAGTTTCAACTAAAGTTAAAGAATTTAATTCACTCTAAATTTCATAGAAAAGATTTTAAAACCAAAATGGAAATATATAACCTATCTTTGTAATCACGACTTTTTTACTACTTGGGTTTTAAGATAATTTATTTACATGTGCTGAGATGCCCAAGTTTCAATCTTGGACGAAATAAGATATATAAGCACAAATTATATCAACTAAGCTGTAAAATTTAATTCAATGTGTTAAATTTTACAATTTTTTTAGAAACTTTGTATTCTATTTTTTAAACTTTTAATCTTATATATTACGTGTTTAAAACACAATGTAATGAACCTGCCCTAATATTTTAGACTATTCGATTAGCAGCCTCATGGGAAATGATACGATCCTTTTGTGACACAACATCTCTCATATAAAATTCTTTTGTGGAGGTAACATGCTCCTCACTTAGGGTGTTCTTCGTACTAGTGACTAAACCTTACACTGAAAATCCTTGGTCATTTTTGCAATATGAAACATCTTTTTCCTGGGCGAATAAGGGAAGAGATTTAATAGCAGCATTCCTGTCAACTAATTCTCACTCTCTCTGCAGCCTTGTGAGCTTCCCGTTAAGATTTTGGTTTCTTTTCCGTTTTGTTTTTTTTTGTAAAAAAGTGCTTCATATGCTTTTTCGTCCCTTAAATTTTGCTTTTCTTTCGACTTGTCTAATTTTGTCACATGTTTTCCCCATCTATATAAATAAAATATAATAATTCAGGTTCTTATATCTAATATTCAGGTTCTGTATTGCTAGATAACTATTCAAACTTAACTATACATTGCATGCATAAATTTCAAATAAAGTTACAATAAATAATCTTTATACCTTAGTCAACTGGTATATTTTTCACTTTAACTGAACAGCTTCAAGATTAAAAAAAGAAATAAAGAAGGGCTACCATTAATAATAAACTCACATAGGATGAACCAAGTTGGTAAACAACATGTAACTTAAACGAAGTTGGCAATCAAACAAGAAATTAAAAATTTGAAACAAAAAATAAAAAATGCTTATAAAGAACTAAGTATTTGGCCCATACTGATATTGGGTATATTACTATAAAATGGTGGAATAATATTTGTGATGGGCGTATAAAAAAAAAGAGTATGTACACCCGTCACACTATTTTTCACCTCCCAAAGTAAGGAGCAAAAATTTTTCCTTGGCATGTTTATCCCTTGTATAAAACTTATAATCTGGAGGGAATTAGTTTTCTTGCGTTGGAGAGATTGTTATAAAACTTTTTGCAAAAATTTTGTGAAGGACTTGCAAGAAAAAAATATCCAAGATTTTAGCACTGCCAAGTCTGACCTAGAAGCCTTATTGTTATTTCAGCAATTAAATATGATTTTTAGTCTTGTTGCTCGTTGAAAGGATTGACAATTTTTTTTTATAATTTGAGAAGCAAGAAAACAAACAGCTAAATGGTACCTAATTTGCGCTACATTTACAACTTGCACTTCAGACCTTAGGAAAACATTCTATATAGCTGTATCAAAATTCTTAAACTAGAGGCTTTAAGCTTTCTAATGATAACCATGCAATCTATGTTAAGTCCCAATAATAAAACCATATTCATATAATAGAAACATATTCATATCATTCTATAATGGAAAAAATAGACAAAAAATTTCCAGAAAAACTTTCATCTAAAAGCATAGATATCGTGCTTAAAAATAACCTAAAAAACCTAGAAAATACACATAAAAATTAACAGAAAAACCTATAAACAGCATATTACCAGAAAAATCTAAATTAGGTGCATAAAAATGAAAACCTAGAAATTTGGCATAAAACTAAAAATATAATAAAATCTTAAATTGTAAAACAAGTAATAATAATAATAAAAACAAATCATTCATATCATAAAAATTTCCAGAAAAAACTTGCACCTAAAAGCCTAGGAAATTTGCATTAAACGAGAAACCAGAGAAACCTAGAAAACGTGCATAAAAATGACCAGAAAAACCGAAGGTGCCTAAAAAATGGTCAGAAAAACCTAGAAAATGTGCATAAAAATGCCCAAAATTAACCTAGACACAAATTGCAACAAAACAAAATTTGCTCAATAAAATCTAATAACCAATTAAACTTTAAAATTTCAGAGAATTATAACATGCTTAAATATTCTTAGAAATCAAAATTCCTGGAAGTAAGTGATAGTGCAAATAAGTTTCCAGAAAAATAATAATAATAATAACAATCGCATAAAAATAAAAAATATAGGTTAATAAATGATAAGATCAGTTGCAGTAGGTTTATGACACTCACTTTTTTTTTCTCTCTTTAACAAGGTTGTTAATAATTTTTGAGCAAGTGTTTTTGGTTCTAATGGAATTTTCATCGTATAAATATGGAAGCATAATATTGTTAAAATATGTTACAAATTTGGATAGCTACAAATTTGACCAATTAATTTGAATCTGCAGAAACGCGAAACGTACATGGTTCTTTAGTTAAAAAAATCTCAAATTCACAATATTTTGCGGAAGTGACAAACATTTGGTGTTCGGCTTGCTTGTCACAGCGAGCAATACGGATGATTTGGTTTTAATTTATACAAACTACCAAATTTACCAATACAGCATGCACGTTGAGTTAGATATTCATATATGCTATTATTTCCTACTGAAAATAGACATGGATTAAAACATATTCAAAACCATCTATACAAACAAACCCAAACAACATAAGGATTTTCATCGATTTTTGTCTGTGGAACGACTTTTGCTCTGACATAACAATGACGAATGCTGTTAACAAAGTTATGAAGCATAGCGTGAAATGCACAGAAAATTGAAGGTTGTTCCCTTCTCTAAATGCAATATTTTTTACAGCATATTCATATAAAACTTCTGTTTTCAAATTTAAAAGATACCTAAAAACCAACCAGCTTTCAAGTCTTCAGGGAATGGTAACTGAAGAAAACCATAAACAACTCACTTGCTTGATCTAATGCTATTTATTTCTTCTAACCTACTCTTTTTACTTGGAATTCGCTTCTGTCACAATAACCTTTTCAACCAAAACAACTTTCTGAGACTCCCAGATCGGATCGGCACACCTCTTACAGTTAAATAAGTTTTTAATTTATCGAATTTCTATCTTGACAACTCTTGACTAGTAAGTATCATTTTAAATGAGATAAAATAGGAAAAGATAAAGAAAAATATTGTTCTTTCCCTTTGAGCTCTATCACTGGCACTGTTTGTTTGTCCCCGTTCTTAGTAACAATGCATTGCAACAAATAGGCATGCTCGCGTGCTATCTGGAAAAATTTCTATTAGAATATCTTCCTAAAAGTTGACAGTCAGCAGAGTGACATGATATTTTTGAAAATTTCACAACTGTTTAGTGTCTAATAGTCTTTCAAATCCAAAATTAAATACCTTTTTTATAGGTTTATTTACCGCTGATCAAAATTTAAGAAATAGGGTTGGGGCTCGTGCAACACGACAAAACCCACAAGGTCAGCAATATGGATTTGAATGTCCTGAAGAACGTGATTATTATCCATACTGGCACCCAACAGATTGGAAAGATATCGCTATTTTAGCACAAAATGCATCCATGTGTGCATATTATCAAGCTGAAAGCTTCAATGTTAAAGGAAAACGTAAGTCCCTTACAACTTTGTGTTTACAAAATTGTATGTTATCTTTTCTCGAAATTATTAAAAATTTTCTTTTCTGAATATTGCAGTATGTGATAGGCAAATAATTTTCAGGATAAAATATTTATATTACCTATACATATTTTTGAGAAATTGTAGAATGACTAGGCGTTATATGAAAAGTTCCATATATTGATATTTTATCAGAGTGACTATTCATGAAAATCGGACAAAATTATAAACGGAAAGTTAAAGGAAGAGTCTAAAATTTCTATTGATTAAATATTATTGTTTAAATATATTTTATAAATATATAATTAAATATATTGTCATCAAAAAAAGTTATTATTGAAAATTTTGCTTGTAGAGTATAAAAGTCTTTAAAAGGACAAGGCTGCTTAACACTGTCATGAGCTGCTTTTTAATGTCAAACATTTTCTTCCTCTTTTTTTGATTTTTATTTGAAGTTTCATGTAAAGTTTTTCAAGTTTTTGTTTTAGTCTTTTTTCACGCAATAGCTCCATTGTTTCAACTTATGTCATAAAGATTTTCGTAAATTTCCACATAATACATTATATCATATTCTGAAATACCTGCAAAATAAAAATTTTAGTATTGGATGCTTCCATAAGGAATATATGATAAAAATCTATGGGACACGAATCTGCAGGCTTGCCCTTTAGGTAAACTATGGGGCGCAGTTCTGCAGGTTCGTTATTTACTGATATGTTGAATTCACTACAATAGACGAGTGTACTATTGCTAATCATAACAACGAGGGAGATTGTACGGCTGCAGGGGGTACGTGGAGGGAATATCACAATTATCAAGAAATTCATCCTGATGCTACCACCTCAGCTCAATGTGAAGCACTAAATACTGCTTCAAATAAAGATGCTAAGATCGAGTATGTATGGGCTTACCCCCTGAATAGTAATTCGAAGCAATGTTTATTGAAGCTGCAAGCACCTGAATGTCGTGAGGCAGAATTTTCCAGAGTAAACCATCTTGGAAATGGGTTAGGTATGTGTAATAACGTATTTAAATTAGTTATATATGTGAAAAAAATAAAGATAAGTAAATGATAAGTAAAATGTTACAAATCATATACATAATATATACTTATATGATGCGCCCTCATTCTTTCTTTACATTTGTTATTTCAGTTATAAAGTAGCAATTTCAATTCAATCGATCGATTTTTTATTATAAACATACATTTTTGATTGGTGGTTTTTAAACAGTAGAATGCATATATCTTTCAAACAAAAATAGTAACAAACAAAAATTCAATGAACTCAGTTTTGTTAATCGAAATATTATCATAAAATAACAGTTTTTTTATCAAGTATTGTTGGCATCATGGTTAGAGTGTTTGATGCCCCAGCCATCCAAATTAAAAAAAAAAATTTTTATTTTAATTTTCTGACTCCAGAACCACATCCACGGGCACTTCTATAATAAATTAGTTTGAAAAACTATTTGTTCAAACCACGTAAAAATAATCTATTAATCAAATTCTCCAAATTTAAGGATCGAAAGATTACGTGTTCGACTCCTACATCAGCCGAAAATCTTTTTTCATGCTTTGAGTTTCTGAGCAAAACTTATAAGAAGTAAGGTATCGATACCCTGTTCCTCCAAATTTTTGTTTACTTTTTTAAAGATTTCTTTTTAAATACACAAATTTGCCAAACATTGGCGGATAAACAGCAAGTATAATATAATCTTAACGTTGAGAACCCCCCGATAACTGAATTTTACTCAATCCGATAACTCAAAACTTACTGTTTCTGAAACTGATTTTTCTATTTTTCATTAAAATATTTGTTCAATAGAACATCCTCTATGTTTAATTAATTTTTTCTTCTACAAATTCAATTATAACAGTTAGCACAGGAAATAAAAATAAAAAAATTTGGTTGGAAATATCTTTTTTTTTTTTTTTAAGATATCAAATTTTTCTAGTCAATAATGATGCATATTTTGCCAGAGAATAAAGAAAAGTAATTTTCAAATTCCGCCTAAAGTTCTTCTTTTCACACGCTATGACAGTTTGTATATTTACTAACCTGACAACAAATTAAGACATCGCAAAAATATAACTGACGAATGCTAATAGAGATAGAGATTTTTATGCCAGAAAAAAACAAACAAAAACTACTTCAAACCATTTTTTTTGGTTTTTAAGTTTCAATTAAAAGATAATCTTATTTTATGTTTCACCTCTTTAAAGGTTTAGAACACAACAGATATGAATGGACGATACCATATTTTCCTAGTGGAGTGAAACAGGCATGCGCTGTTCGGTTAAGGTATTTAAAATATTTTACATAATTCCATAGGAAAGTTACTATTTGATAAAAATTTGATAACAGGTAAAAAAACGCTTAGTTGTTCTTTAGACTGTCTGGTCAGTCGCTAAATAGTTATGCTTAGTTGTTCCTTAGACTGTCAGGTGAGATGCTAAATAGTTTTACTTAGTTTTTTCTTAGAATGTCTGGTCAGACGCTAAATAGTTATGCTTAGTTTTTTCTTAGAATGTCAGGTCAGATGCTAAATAGTTACGCTTAGTTTTTTCTTAGAATGTCAGGTCAGACGCTAAATAGTTATGCTTAGTTTTTTCTTAGACAGTCAGGTCAGATGCTAAATAGTTATGCTTAGTTTTTTCTTAGAATGTCAGGTCAGTCGCTAAATAGTTATGCTTAGTTGTTCCTTAGACTGTCAGGTGAGACGCTAAATAGTTATACTTAGTTTTTTCTTAGGATGTCAGGTCAGGCACTAAATAGTTATGCTTAGTTTTTTCTTAGAATGTCAGGTTAGTCGCTAAATAGTTATGCTTAGTTGTTCCTTAGACTGTCATGTCAGACGCTAAATAGTTATGTTTAGTTTTTTCTTAGAATGTCAGGTTAGTCGCTAAATAGTTATGCTTAGTTGTTCCTTAGACTGTCATGTCAGACGC
>JAUZNK010037901.1:0-17663 GCA_035046665.1 Euphysa ruthae
ATCGGTCTTGCCTTATATAAGATCCCAATGCTCTTTGAGATTGTGGAGGATACTTTTGAAATTTGAGCTTTCCAGTTTAGATTTTCGTCAATCAATATACCAAGAAACTTTGCTGCGTATTCTCATTTAATAATTACGTTATCTCAGCATAAAATCGGTAAAACGTTTGTAATGACATAAACTTTTTTTTTTTTTTTTTGACATTTACAGATAGCTTGCTCGCCTTAAACCAGGTTGAAATAATATTCAGCACATTATTAGCAATCAAATTGAAAGGGAACCAAATACGCACTCAGAAAATGATACGGTTGAGTTTGATGTAAATGCCAGAGAGGATTACCGCTTGCTTTTTTAGAAAAAAAAAATGTATTTCTAAATACATTGTTATTTTCACTGCCCAATTACGCATATTGGTCATTTAGCAAAAATGCTGAAACCAATCTCATCTTTTAAATGTCTTAAAAAAAAAGATTCGAAACACCTTTCACAAATCTTCATTGTTAATCCAGAAGTATTATCAAAAGTAATACGAGCAGAAAAAATCTTTGCGAATGTTCAAAGTCTACTTAAAACGCATGGTTCATTTTATGGTATTGTATTGTAATCAAATCCAAAATGAAGCTTTTCTTAGATTTATTTGATGACAGAAACTTTTAGTTGATATTTCTTTGAACGAAAATTTTTGGGATGGTAAAGTTTAATTTTGAGACTTAGGTATTTCATAATTTCAGAGATTTCTGTTATTATAATTGTCACTTTATTTTTCGTGGGTTTAAAATTGTAAGTCAAATTAGTATTATAAGAAGTTATTGGAATTTATATCCAGATAGTAGAAAGTGGTATTTCTCATTTTTCAACATCACATAGTATTCATTAAACCATTTTACGGCTAATAAACAATCATGTTTTATATACAAAAATAATTTTGTAAAAATTGTAAAATTTGTATTTTATTGAAAATAAAATAATTGTATTGTATAAAATAATTGTATTAATAATAATAAATTTAATAACAAAGAATTATCTAATAATGATTAAATATTAAATTAGTTAATAAATGTTAATAATAATAACAATAATAATAATTGTAACAATAACAAATTTTAATAATTGTATGGTAACAATATTAGAAATTGTATTGTTTTACAAAAACAACGTTAAAAAAACAGAACTCAAATCCTGCTTGCACGCTTATAAAGTTGTGTCATTGGCGAAATTACAAACATCGGATTGCGCAACAACAAAAAACAAATCATTTAAATAATCATAAAATAGTAAGTATCCTAGAATCGACCGGTGCACCGGATACTAATTCAATCCAAGAACTTAAATTATTTTTATTTTAGTATGTTGCCATCTGTTTTTCAAATAACTCCTATCGTTCTTCGAAGATCATCTTGATGTTCACACGTTTGTTGACCTCTTCTAGTTTTCCGTTGGTGAATGCCACAAATACGGTGTAAAGGCAGAACCATTTGTTGTGTAGCAAATCAGTATCACTGCAAAATGTAGCACAAGCCCACCAAAAGCGATTAGTAATAGATTTTAACCAGTTGTTAAGATCACCACAATCTTTTTGTTTCGCAATTGCCATCAGTTTCATTTTTCGCCATATGCCAGACATCAAACTGATATCAAGACGTTCTTGCCTAATATATTTTCGAATATGACCATATCTATCTTTTACTAATGTATTCACCTTAGCACCCGATCTTTCTAGGTAGTTCAAAGTTTCAACAAGACCATATTTTTCCGTGCGTGCGGAATTACCCAAATTTACAAAATAAGCTGCAACGTAGAAATCTCATTTGCAATGGAGTCCATTAGAGTAAAAGTTCTATATTTAGCACTGAACCCAGGGGAATTACACCTTCCATAACCAATTAGAACAACAAATTTTTGGGCTCTTAACCGTTTTGTTGAAAGTTTTTGGGTAATTTTAAATACCTTATCTCTAACTGGGAGCAGAATACTTTTTAAACTTTATTATACTTAGTTTTCCCGATAAATTTTATGTTTGCAACACTGAATGCTTTTTTTATACCTTGATAAGTCAACAAGTCCACGAGTAGGTAAACGACATATCCATTTGTCACCCTTATCACGTGGTTGAAATATCATGCTGTATCCATTTACACGTACCCGATTGAAAAAATCGTTCGTTTCCATAGAAACTCTACACTAGATCCGTTACCTTGTGAAATACAGGAGAGGCTTAAAAGATTGATAGTACATAACCTAATTAATAGCACTAATTAATTGCTCTACTAACACTCCACTAACACTACTAACACTAACTTGTTTTTTATTTATTTATTTATTTTTTTTTTTTATATTATTAAACTGAATCAACCAAGTGTTTTTCAATACAAAATGTTTTCAACTCCATTGTTAGACCATTTTAAATACACCTCAATCCTCTTTTTCTCTATTAAAAACGTTTACTCCAATGAAATTTTCAAGATATTTAAATTAAACAAGAAAAAAAAATTTTTAAGATTCCACCACTATACACGAGTCATCTAGGCTTTTTTTAAAAATAGTTATTTACCTGTTTTTTTGCTGACTTTTTATATCTTGCTTCAGAAGAAGATCGTTTATTTGGTGCTTTAGGACAGCTCGCGCGCGTAAACGAAAGTTCAGACGGGACAGCATTTGGTAATAACGTAAACTTTTTTTTTCAATAATGTACTTAAACCAACAAAAAACATAGGGTAGAAAAAAAAAAAAATACACTACCACTAGTCTTTATAATGTACAAAGAACCTTTTTATTCCCAAATAAATACAAAAAGAAGGAATTCAATAAATCTTCCAGCAACAAATCTAAAGACATGATACGATTTTAATAAACATAGTGGCAAAATGCTGTGAGAAACACAAATGCAATTTCATTTATACTGAACCAAATTTTATGAAGTAATTGTTATTTCTGATTATACAAATTAAAAATTAAAAATTATTAATTCGACCATTATCAAAATTTTATACATTGGTTTCTAATCAGTCCATGGTTAGTCAATTTCTTGACTTTCTGTTTCAAAATTTTGGTTGATTTCAATTTGCAATATAAAATATACATTCGCAAGTAAGTGAACCTGTACCACGAAGCGAATTATTCTCGTTTCGAGAATAATGGATATTCTCGAAAGAAGATAATGAAAATTTTAAATCAAAATGTGTGAAAAATCAATGAACTTGTCATATCTGTTTTTTGATAACTTCCTTGGGATTTGTGTGTATTATTGGTTGAAATAATTTTGTGCTTTGAGTATAGTGGTAACGCGCTCGCTTTAAACATTGCTATAAACAATGACATATTTGATGAGACGCCGATTATATAGCCGTTTGGCAAGGTATTCAAGCATGCTATCATATGACGTCAATTTCTCTGATTGTAACAACAAACCTGCTCACGTCGTCAAAAAAAGCATTCATTTATATATTTATATATGTATATACATTTTCTTATTTATTGAAAATTATTTTAATACCGCCATCTTCTTATTAGCGCTAACTCTAATTAACGCCGCACCATGTGGGTCAATTTTTAAATTAGCGCCTGGGGCGCCAAAAAGAGGAAACATTCAATGTACCCGCGCGATCTCCATTTTTCATTATTTTCTTTTTTTAGGTTTATTCAGGTTAGACTAGTTCTGTATATTTTAAATCATGATAGAAATAAATAAATACTTTACGTTTTAATACTTTAACAAATAAATACCTTTCATTTTAAAATTATCAAATTAAAAATTAATTAGATTTTATTAACTCTTAAATTTCCCATTTTAACCATTTTCTGTTCAGAAAGCTATTTACCCAGAATGACAATAAAAAAGATTTCTCGAAACGAAAAAGAAAAAAATAAAAATAAGTGTATAAAGATAAAGAATTAATTAAAAAAAGGAATAAATTAATCAAAATATATATATTTTTTTAATTCATACTCGCCATTTTATATTAGCGGTTTACAGACTGTATATTTATTCATGCTCTGAGGGCAAGATTTGAAAAATTAAGTTTAAAAATTAGGCATAGTTATATTAATATATTCATATATATATATTTTAAGTTATATTTAAGATCTATTTCAGGTATTATACAAATATTTCTATCGCCTTCCAATATTGCCCAAAAATGTTCATAAAAGTAAAATTCTTTAATTTGTTATAAAACAAAGACAACATTTGTAGGCTAAGGCGTGAACTTCTGTACCACTGAGTTTTGAGAATGTTTTGTTGTCTTCGATTTATATTCAAAACCGTTTTCATCAACGTCATACTGTTCAACCTTTCACGTTGTTAAGTTTCATTTCCTTGATAAAAATAACTTGAAGTCTATAATTTTTTATGATAACGGGTTACATTTGAATTCAATCAACTTTAGTCTGCGTCGTAGTGCGATTTAAAACATTCTTGAATAAAACATTCGTATTTATATTTAACATTCATAGTAGGTTTGATTATGTTTCATTGTTTGTCCAATATTATTTATTTATTGCAAAGAATTTAATTTTTTTGGAATTGAGAAGTTTGTGTTCAAGAAGGTGAACGAAATTTTTAAAATATATATTTTCAAAAACGAATTTTTTTGCCGATATATCTACGATAGAATCTGACTCCGATGTTAAATATCCCCTAAAACAAACTTAAGTGTCTCAAAATTAACTTTTAAGAACGTACCTGAAAACTAATTTTTTCAATCTTAACCCCAAACAACGGATTACTTTATATCGTTACTAAGGGGTTTTTGTTCAAAATTTTAGTTTAAAAAACCTAATCTGTGGCCAAAACGAAAATATGGGAAATATAGATTACAGCCATATACGGCTTTTTGTTAATGACATAATAATATTCTAATCTGATATTATATAAAACAAAGACTAATGGTTATTATCTAGAGTAAAATAGAGGTAAAAGCACTCATCTATTGTTTAAAGATAATACCAAACTTATAAGAATGAAGAAGCTTATGTTGGTGATGAAAACTGTTGAAATAAGTTTAAAGGAGTGCTAAGATAGGTATCAGGTATTGGATTAAAAAATGTTACATACTTATGTTACAAGAAGAAGTTTGAAGAAGAAGAAGTTTTTAGAAGAAAGAAATGTTTACAAACAGTTGGAAATTAATGTCATTAAATGCTAAAATGTGAGAGAAACAGCTAAAAACGAATTCCTAAGGTCTGAAAGTATATCGAAAATAAAATCAATGTTAGCAGGTTAGAAGTTATAAAAGTAAAAACGCATAGAATTGTAGATTGAGAGCAACACATGAGTTATAGAAAGAAGGGAATCAAGAAAGAGTTGTGAAAGTATATCATGAGTCAAAAGAGAGTGGTAAAAAGAGAACAGGGAAGAAAAACGAAGATAAAGGTCTAAATCGAATTTGGCTTGAACAAAAATACATGAAAAAATAAAAATCTAGGGTCTGATAATTTTTTCACAATTCGACACTCTTAGAAAATTGGATTTAGGAATGCAAAGACTGAAACTGTCTAAATTCAAAATTTGCGATCAACGAGTTAGAAATGTGATCTATACTCTTCTATCCAAAACTAAAGTTAAAATATAAATATAAAATATGGGGCTTGAGGTTTTGCATCTATTTCAGAAAAATTTAAATCGGTAAAATATACGCTTGCAGAGAAACCTTAGGTTATGAAATAATGAAACTATGAGGAGGAACAATTTCGTTAGGTTTTCGAAGGAAACCTCTTCTTTTTTTTTGGCACATCAGTTTCAAATAAGTTTTCATGTGTTTATAATTCATTAGAAAACGCGCCCCATCTTTTTTGATTTTATTTATGTATAATTTATATCAGAGGGAGGAGATTTGCATTTATTAAACAAGATTCCTAAACGCTGCAAATCAGTTTAATATCCTTAAGTTTATCTACTTAATTTACGAATAATAGATTCTTATTAGATTATTCATATAATTCATGTAAAGGTATTTTTACCCAAAAACAAAAACAAAATCCAAATTTTCTTTTTAAACTAAACTTAAACAAATCTCTATTTAAAAACCATATCAGAAAAAACAAAAAAAATAAGCAACAAAACTGTTAAACTTCTAGATTTTATTAACTTATCCCTGGGGAAAAAAACTCATTCATGTGTATTGGAATACCGTTTAGAGAATTTCGAGTTCAACCCCACCAAAACACCAAAGAATAAAAGAAATTAGGAGCTCTAAGTACGCTAGTAACAAAGTCATGGTGCATTCTGGAAATATAGCTATTTTTACCCCTCGCGTTAAAAATATAAACACAATACAATAACAGCAGTTAAAAAATATTGTTTAATTTCATTTGAAAAAAATATCAAAGCTGGAATTTGTCGAATTTTTCCTGACTTTATCGAGTGATTATTATTAACCACATGTTATATTTTTGTAAAAAAATTTTATTTGAAGGTCATTTGCGTGGATACATACTAATCTCTTAAATTTCGACATATTGCAACCACGGCCTGAATTAAAAATTTTCATTCTGGAAGGCGAGAAATTATGAGATATTTAATATTAATTATTTGTTAATAAATACTAAGACCTCTAAAAATCTGTGAAAAAAAGTAGATAATTAAAGAGGCACTTTATTTGGACACAGAAATTTGTTATGAACTATTTCGATTTCGAGGAAATAAAAATCATGCAAGGCCATACTTCATCATAGAAGCAGTCATTAAATAATCGCTTTAAGTTATACAGAAAAATGATAACCACACTTGTTAAAAAAAGTAAAGGACTACACTTTAGTAAGCATTTTTCTGATAGCATAAATAATTTAAGAAATGCATGGAAAGGTATTAAAAGTATTATTCAAGCAAAGGGTAGTACAAACTCTACTCCAAAATTTTTTCTCAACAATGTGTTATCGGTAACAGATTTGTCACAAATTGCAAATATTTTTAATTCATACTTTTTTTTTCATTGGAGGAACTCTAAAATCTAAGATACATTCTTCATATTTAAGCATTAGAGAGTATTTTAAAAATCCACATATTTCTGATTTTCTTATTTCTCTGACTGATAGCTCTGAAGTCTATAAGCTTATATTAAGTATGAAAAATGGAAAAGCTTCTGTGCCCAAAAATATTCTAACCGTTGTTCTGAAACACCTAAATAGCTGAATTTCATCGCCAAGTTATTTAACTCATCTTTCTCAAGCGGCATATTTCTAGTATACTTAAAACTAGATTACAGCATTTAGAGGCCTATATCGTTACTCTCTATAGTAAGTAAAATTTTAAAATAACTTATGACTCACGTTTCTATTTTTTCTTAAATATTTATAATTGCATTTTTGAACTTCATTAAGTTCGGATTCCTCTCTAAATATTCAACTTCTAACTCTCTAGTGAGGATTACCGAAAGGATTCGAGAAGCTCTAGATACCGGTCATTTTGCGTATAGAATATTTATTGACCTCAAGAAACATTTTTTACCGTGGATCATCATATCTTAGTTTCAAAATTCCAGTAGGAATTCAAACAAATGGTTTTCATATCTAGCCAATCGCAAGCAATTTGTTATAATTAATGGATTTCAATCTTCTGTTGAAAATTTAGATTTCGGTGTTGCACAAGGTTCAGAACCACATTTTGCTTAATATAAGCAAGGCTGAAGTTGATATTTTTCGTAGTCCTAGAAAAGCGCTTAATTTTCATTAAGTTATTATTAAATTAAATGGTAAATATTTTCATAAATCTACGAACATAAAGTCTATTGGAGTTTTGTTTGATGGCCATCTGTCGTTTCAACCAAACATTAAAAAAACTTTAAAACCAAAAGAACTAAATTTGAAACTATACTTTCAAAAGTACGTCACTTTATTACTAGAAACTCGCTTCGATCTCTATATTTATGTTTATTTCCATCTCAAGTTAACTGCTGCTGTCAAATTTGGGGACAGAGCAAAAATTACCATTTAAACAAAATACAATTGGTGCCACATCCGACTCAAAGAATAATCGATTTTCTAACTTTTCGTTCTGATGTATCGTCTGTATTCAAGAACTTTAAAATTCCATTGTTTTCAAATATTATGCGAATCTCAAATCTTATGTTTGTTTCTAACTTTTTGACAATTTAATTAAAGTTTTCCATTTCTGAATTTTTCACACAAACTCGTCATTTTCATTCTCATTACACTCGAAATGTCAATAAAGGTAAATCAGTAGTACTTTTATTTAAAGGAGTAAACTATGGTAAAAACAGAGTGGAATAAATCTATTTCTGGAAGCAAGTTTTTATTTTATTGAATTAAAGAGACATCATTTCAATAAGTTGATTCGCAAATTCTTATAAAACATTTGTTTTATAAAACAAATTTTGTTACCTCTGCACTGATTTTCAAGGCTTGCTGGTAAAATTAAGTTTTCTTCTTTTTAAGATAATATCACTACAGAATCATACACGGGGTCGCTCCCCTGGGTCAGCTTTTGCTATATGAGTGACTCCAACCTGCTTCAGCATTTATTATTTTTTTAAATCAGCTTTAACTTATACAATTTACTAACATTTATGTTACGCTCATGGCTATATTTCATTGGACCTTGTATTACTAATTATAAAGGAAAATAACAATCATACTAATAGAAAGCAGCATTACAATTGAGCTCGCTAACAATATTTCCTGGTAAAATCTCATCACTGGGACACTTTTTTTTTAGGTGGGAACCTCGACTGCGATAGGAAGTTTTGAGTCCCTCCATTCATTGATTCAACCACTTAAAATTATGGAAATTTAAATAATTTGTAAGTGTATTAGAACTACCCGTAAAAATAGACAATTAAACCTCGCGTTCGTTTTTATTTAATCATACAGTTTTGCGTGTTAACCTATTTATATTTTTCAAGCGCCTGGTTTCTTTAAAGTTGTGTTCTTAAAACTTAGGAAAATTTGATGTTATTAAACATTAAAGTGTAAGCTAATAATGTTAGTATGGGACAGGTATGCAAGTATAAAAATTGTACATATTACTTAAAATGTTATTTGAGAATGGTGTTTTTTTAACTGCTGATGGTTGTCTTCTGTTATCGGTTTTTTTCTGTATAACACAAAAAAAAAAAAAAAAAAAAATCTGATTTAATATTTAAATTCTCAGAGAAGTCTTCTCCAATTTTAAAAATTTTTTGACATACTAATACTCTAATTTCAAAGTCATTTGTTATTTTATATCATCTCTAAATGGTTTGTCTATATTTTCGGTTTCATTTACTCCACTTGCATTTGAGAGTTTTTTTAATATGTTCATCTGCAGGTTTTCCATTTTTTCGTTCTGCAATTTCAACTCATCTCTAATGAAATCTATTTGCTCACGCATATATTTGTCCATCGTGTCGAGCTTTTCCTTTGAGCTCTTATTTATTGATATCACTGCTTTAACCTGCTCAGTGCGTCTATGAAAACTTGTTACGTTCTCTTTAATTTCAGTTAAATAAGCAAGCATTTCGTTATGATTCTGCCCGTTTTTCTCCATCACGTCTTGAATACTAATGTAGGGATATCTGATATGTTTGAATTTCCTAACTGCACTTGAATACTGCAACTGAATGATAAATTTTACAGCAATGATTAGATGGGGTCTAATTTGTGACGAGATAAAGCAGTGCATGTTATTTAACATACCATTATACTTTTTAGATGGCTTATTCCTATCATTTATACCAGGCTCATTAAAAACAGTCAAACGAGGTGATAAGATATCTTGCTTAGTCAATTTTTTGTCTGGACTAAATAATCGAGTATCAATACTAAAAATACTTTTTCTTTTCTCTTCTAATAGAGGACTTACAGCAGTTTCTATTATGCTGTCCCTCTTCAACAAACCTGCGCAGAAGCCCTTGTCGTATGCTTTTGTCCTCATCATAGCAGTAGGGTGAAATGAAGAGCGAATAATATGATTAAATCCACTTTCTGCTTCGTTTTTCCAGCGATTGGTATTTTCAGCGCGAATCTGGGGAAGCATAAAGTACCAAGTAGCCTCGAATTTTGAGTTAATTTTAGAAACGGCAATTGTTCTCCACCAACATTGTATAAGAACCGCTGCAGGGTTTCGCTTTTTAGTGAACCTTTTTCTGTTTTTAATCTTTGACACTTGCAACGCAAATCCCGATCCCAGTATACCTGCTGGCAATGAAAAAAATGCACAGCCTAATAATGCAAAAAGTCCAGTAATCATTTTTCCAGGCCAGCTTTTTGGACTAAAATCACCGTAGCCTACAGAGGTAACTGTTATCATTGCCCAGTACAAACCATCCGCCATGTTATCGATTGTTCCCACTTCGCCTACATTCAAATCCTTCTCAAACATATAAACAATATAAGTACCAGTAAAAAGAATAACAAACCCAACAAAATAGCTAGTGACAAGTTCCTTCCGATGTAAATAGACCACTTTTCCCATTGTTTGGAGATCACCACGCTGTCTGTCTAAACGTAAGATTCGAAACACCTGCATAAACCTGGTGACACGTAACAAATTGAAATTGATTTTTGACTGATAATGGTGCAAGATTAACGTAGACATTGTTGATACAATTATGAATGCGTCGATCAGCATATAAAGTGTCGTGATAAAAATTATGGTGCCTTGTATACCCTTATATTTAATAACGTATTTGCTCCCAAAAACACGCATGATATAATCAACCATGAAGATTACAAGAAGACCTGCTTCATAATACAGCGTAAATTCATCTAAATGATTATCCCCATCTAAGGTTTTCACAGTAGAAATGACGGATAATAATAACGATGATATTATCAAAAACAAAATAAAAATGTGATATATTACCGATGCTTTGCATTTGGGTCTCTCGAAGAAATTATATACTTGCTCCTGAATTCGTTTAGTGTATGATTGTTTTTGTTCGTTTTTATACAGCTTTATTAAAGCGTACATAACGAGTATCGCTTTAACACTGAGACTCAGATAAAATTAATAGCTATTTAGTAATTACGTAGAAACCAATTTGAATTTTAAACTCCTTAGATGAACGTTTTTCGCAATGCACTAAATAAAAAACAATTGCCCGTAAACAAGAATATTGTACTTAACTAAATTTCTGTGGGGCTGGCTGTTCATGATCTCATTTAAAATAAGGTTACACAGCATCGCTCCAGATTTATCCTAGAAAATTTATTATTCTTTTTCCTTTGTGTCTTTGTTTATGAGTTTTAATATTCCATTTTTTTAAATTTAACTCATTTTAAATTTCATGAATAATTAACGAATTCTAACTGCTAATTTTGTAACGTAATTTTCATTCTGAGGTTTTTTTTTTTAATAATAATTTTTAAAAAAAACACCGTTTATATGTTGTGAAATTTACATCTGCGGGTTTTTGAACTTTTTAAAAATTCCGTATTCAAACGGATTTAAGATTCAAGATGAAATCTTTACCGTTAATAACTATATTTGTGCGAGTTTCTGTGATATAATCTGAATCTGTTGTTATAATATTTTTTTAAAGCAATAAAAAAACAAGTTTTCTTTTTTTTTGAAATTTTTATAATGATAAAAAAGAAAAAGAAATAGGTTTTAATTTAAAAAAATGTGACTGGGGAAGCGCAATTGGTAGTCACTTCAAAACCCGCCCATGTACGTCCTACTTCCTTAATTATTGATTTTTTTGAAGCAACATACATTTTATTGTCTCTGTTTACCTATCTATCTATCTGCCTGTCTGCCTATACACCTATTTTTTATCTTTAAGAAAAAATTTGAGAATTGAAAAATTGAATATAAAATAAATAAAGTTTAAAAAAAAAAAAGAAAAAAAAAAAACAGTTCACAATGATATATTTCAGAAAAATATTTTTTTTACTGCCACGTAGCTGCCATTAAGGATTTTTCACAAAAATTTTCTAACGCTCAAGGGTGAAAAAGTGGCATTCTTCAAAATATGATGAGGAATTTATAATAAAGAGATTTAGGCATAAGAAATTATGCGTATTCAATTCGACGCAAATATTTGCGAAAAACAAAATCGTTGGCGACCATAGGTTAGTTCCGGTCTATTTCTTTGACAAAACCACTAACAAATATCACACTTTGTATTAGAACCTTTGCAAGGACACTGATATTGAAATATTTTTAAAAATCAAAAACTTTGTAAGAACATACTTTCGATAAAATTCCTTTCATTTTGATAAGATATTTCGTAAAAAGTTCCAGTGTCATAAAATGTTTCTAGGAATATTAGAAAGGTAATTTTACGATTTTGATAAAATATTATATTATTTGAGAAACATTGCGAATTATCAAACAATTTCCACGCCTGTTATTAAGGATTTCTGAAATAATACACCAGTGAAACCCCGACTCTAGCTCTGTTTAGGGACTGGAACTAGTTAGATGTCGATTAATATAAAAACAAAGTGAAAGAGCTAAGTATTAGTCTCTGCATCGTGGGTGATAATATTTGTGTTTGTTGTTGTGTTTTGTACGCAAATAATATCTATGGAAGAATGTTTGTAATGGCTGCTGGATATTAAAAAGCAAGTTTAAACACATTTCAAGAAAAGATTAATATCATGAAGCGTTCAAAAGAAGAATAACCAACAATATATTTTGGTGTTTAACGTAAGGAAAAGGTGAGGTTTTTGCTATTTTCGAACCACAACAAAGTATGCAAGTATTGCCAACTGTAATTACTAGTTATAAACCTTTATATATAAAAAGCTAGCTGAAGCTTAGCTATAAAACAGTGGATATTTAAAATATTTGTAAAATTATTGGAATGATACAACAATCGCAGCAGCAAAAACTATGCTCCAGAAAAAAAAGATTTAGCTGGGCTTTTAAGTATGATAAAGACATGATGGAGAATATCTAATTCCAAAGAAAGCTTTTTGCCTAATATTCTAGGAAAAGCTTTTGTTGCTTTTACAGCAGCAAATTGTTTGCGAAGCCTTGGTGTATAAAAAATGAAAACTTGGATAACATTTCCTTTGTTTGTTTGTAAAATCGTGGATTTTGAAGTAAAAATGGATCTTTGAAATATATAGCTAGTAACCTGTTGTTTGTTTTCTTTTTATAGGAAAATGATAAAAAAAATGTGTTGTTTACGGATGAAAATTCGAGAAAATATGGCAGCTTTTCACTTTCCACTTATCATTCCAGAAATTTTGAAAAACTGTCATTGGTGCATGCCAATATACTTTGAAAAAATATTCACTAAGCTTTAACTTCAATTCTCCATCGCATGGTTCATGGGGCTTTAACTTTGCTACGAAAACAATCATAAACATTTCCTTAGGTAACAAGCCAAAATTTGCGACCTCTCATAAGAGAAAAAAAGCAATTGAAGGATTGAAAAAAAAAAAGAAACAAAATATAACACTAACGCATGTTAAATATCTGTATTAATTTAAATTTTTTTGATGAGTTATATACTATTTTATTGTTTATTTGATGTATGGACTCTTCTTTGCTATTATAGTATTCATTTAGTAGACACTTCTTTGCTATAAGTATTATTATCACCCAATGAGTGATAATACTACTATTTATAATTATTTTTCAAAAGAAATGGTAGATTAGGCCAAGGAAAGGCATTTTTCCTGTTTAAATAAAAAAAAAACAAAATTAGAAAGTTCAGCCTCTTAAAAACAGCCTCCAAAATGTTGCATATATGGTCATATATTAAGTATACCATGAAACTACACAAATAAAGCTCGTTTTTTTATGCCTGCATTTCAATATTATTTCGCTTCTCTTATTCAACAAGCTATTTCCATTGTAGGTTAAGATGTCAGTTTTTTCATTAAGCATTAGTTGTATGTATTTGTATGAACTGGGAGAAATTTTCGTTTGACAAGTTTTATTAAATCACCGTTTTGTCATTACTCCGTTTTACACTAGGAAAACTGATTAATCAAAATGGTGGAAGAAATTGAGATTCAACTTTCAAGAGCCTTTTGTGGATATCACATGCTGTTTGGCGGACTTTTTCAGTTTTTTGCTATTATTAAAACACTTGGTAGCAGCACAGTTACTGGACGTACGATGAGACATTTATCATCTTTAATTTTTTTTGATTACTTTTGCTATATCATAAAAATCAATATATGGTTAAATACAAAATCACAACGTAAAAATGAATATATTTCCTATTGTAAATTTTATTTAGGTTTATATACATTTTAAATAAAAATAAGTCCTATATTTTAAAGAAATATTTTTTTAAGATAATAACTCTTTGATTGTTGCTTGATAAATTGCGCTTGTAACGACAATGTTTGGATTTCCATCAATATCCAACTAGTTCTAGTCCCCATTCGGAACTAGAGCGCGGCCGGGGTTTGATTGATATACTTTGGAATTTTTCCTAAGGAATTTTGTAAGCACGGCAAGTTTTACCGGAAATTTAGACCTTATTAATATATTGAAATGTAAAATGGCCTATAATCATCGACTTCAATTCCATCATTCGAACAGTGAAGAAAAACAACAAGAATCATATGGTAAATTATTGATAAAGGTTACAAGGAATAAGTCTGAAACAGAGAATATATTTCATAGTAGTTACTCAAGATTTATTCAATAGGCTGCTTTCTTTTAAAAAAGTTCTCGGCTATCAAAATTATTAAACTGATTTCTTCGTCAAGCACATTGTTTTTCGCATTTTACAGAGAGCGTCTGATCATTCTACGGCGCTGTAACGTGTTCAATTGCAAAGAAAACTATGATGGAGAACCTTACTTCAAGACAGTCTGTGCATCATCAGCAAAACACCAAGTAGACAAAGCTAAATGGATAGAAGTATTGACAAATGAACAGAAATCCCTTGAAAAGCTGAAGAAAACTGAAGGGAAACGACCAACACAACCGTCATTGGTTTTTCTTGGAGCTCAAAGACCTACATTAGATTGAACTGTATCAAAACAGCGACCAACCAAAGCAACATCTGGCGATGAAAAAACGATAAAGCATGGAGAACTTTTCAGTAAATTTTATTGAGCTTAAGGAAATGATGCAAAGAATGTTTTGTTTTCCATGAAGATCAAAACCTGTACGTTTCTTTTCCAAATCGCATTGGACAACACATTGTTTATTTTTTTCACTTCAATGCAGTGTCGCTTTCTTTCGGTTTTATCTATTTGTTATATGTTGAGAGAAAGGCTCAAAAGGAACAAAAAAATTTTGCTCTTCAGAAAATCAGTAACATCAGCAATAGCATGTGTCACTTCCAGAAAATCGTTTCCAAATTCTCTCATTTCAATTTTGCAATTTGTTTAATTTGTAGCAAACAATGAGGTCCACCATGATGACACACCACTTCAATGACCAAGGCATGTGTTGCAAGACCAGACTTGTCTGATCTTGATACCCGACAACATGCCCTACTGTCAGTCGCATTGCTTGAATAAGGCTAACTTCATCAAAAAGAAGGTTTACGAGTTTTGTGTTTGTTTAGCAGTTTTTTAACCAAAATATTCAGATTTTCATCTTGATAAGACTTCGAGAGCAATCTACGAATCAATTTGACACTTGGAATAGCAACCGAGCCAGAATTCCGTAACATATATGTAGAAGAAGATATGTTGAATAACTCGGACTTTTTTGTTTCGTGCCTTATTCCTCTTTTGGGAGTCAACAACATATAATTGGGACAGAATATGGCGAAAGTGATACGATGTGAATTGGAATGCAACGATTGTTCACAACGGAATATCTTCATCAGTTAGCTGGAAAGTCGTGGAAATTGAAGTTATTAAGTGTTATAAAATTTAAAAAGTATTAAAAGCAGAATATTTGATATGCTTCATACCTTCTTCGGGCATGATATAATGTTCATGGTGTGCCAAAATTCTTCCTTATATACTAATTAAAATCCTTTGGGAAAAATAATTACAATTATAAAAACATCAGTTAAAAATTACGTAGTAATATATTGTTGTTGCTAAGCAACATAGTGACAACAACAAAACTATATTTAAAATCTCTCTCTCTCTTAAAACGTCTATGATAGTACATTTATAAATAGATTGCTATATCCCCCTGAGGGCAATTATCATAGCCGATCCTAAAAAAAATAAATAGAACAAAAAAGAGATTCATATTCTATTGATAATGTAAGTAATCTACCGATTAAGCATTGAGGTGAACAACCAGGAAAGAACTATGGTTAAACAACGCAACATGGTGTAACCAATGTCAGTCAATACAATTAAGTATTGCGATAGTAATTCAACCTTGATAAGTCCTAAAGCTTACCTTATTACAAACCTGGTGGACAAACAAAACATGCTTAAGGTAAAGAAGACAAATTTACTCGTAATCAAATGTCACATCATTTCATTAAGTCCATGGGGAACAAAAGAATTAAACTTATACTGCCAGAACAACTACGCAGAGTAGTAAATTCCCATGCTTGCTCTATAAGAATAAATTTCCAATCCTCCATAGCTTTATAGTCTTTTTGACTGAAATAATCGTGGAAAGACATTTGTGGAACAGTTTTTTTACAACTTGTTAAATCTAAGCCAAAATTTAGTACATGTACTCCCCACATATAATTTTTTGCAGGTTTTGCATTGTACTAAATATACCACGTTGGAAGAGTTGCATTTAAGAACTCTTATCTTTATCCTCTTTACACTTTATCTTTACCCTCTTTATCTTTAAAAAAACTACTGCTCACTGCAGATTGACAAACCCCACAACGTTTTCCACCACACCCTTTACACATTCCCCGATAACATTTCCTGCAGAAGTTTTGGCTCTAACTAGCAGGTCTTCAAGGCTTTTACCCCTTTTAAACCCGACAATGGAAATCTTATTGAAAAATTTTTGATGTTCTTGATCTGGTTGAGTAAGAGGTGAATATTTGAGTACTTGAGTACTCGGAATAATTCGCATGGGTCCTGGGCAGATGGAGCTCATTAGTCTCATACGAGACAGTCCATCTAGGAGATAGTAAACTCCGATTTCAAAAACCAAAATGGGCAGATGGAGTTCATCAGCATTGATATGCAATCATCTCAGGGAACAAACCCCAACAGAAAACCCTAGTCCTACTAGTCAAGAGGTTAGGCTGCAGGCTGACGACCTTCTCCCGTAAAAAAATCAACGTTACAGAAACTTCAAACTTGAACCAAAACCAAAACCTTGGGAGGGATATGTGGAGGGAACAAGTTGAAGCCTTATGTGCCACCTGGCACGAAGTGGATAGAAGAAGAGGAAGAATAGATTTAAATGTTACGATAGAGCACGGCAATTTTTAGGTCCGTTACCCTCCACAATTGGAAATGGAAAAGCTCGCCGATATACGCCTTAAGTTGCAAGGCAGCAATGTGTGTCTAATAAGCGCGTTGACATTGATATAAATTATAGTTTCACTTTTAACCACAAGCACTTCGCTTAAGCAAATCACTTGTGGTGCGAGTGAACTACAATTGTATATAAGAGTGAGTGAAATCATGATATATGGACCAGAAAGCTCTAACTATTCGGAAATAGTGAGCATTGCATTATCGCATGTAACAACTTGGAAGCATGGTTAGTTGATAGAGGTATAATAAAAATGTTCTGTTGGGGTTTGTTCCCTGAGATGATTGCATATCAATGCTGATGAACTCCATCTGCCCAGTTTGGTTTTTGAAATCGGAGTTTACCATCTCCTAGATGGACTGTCTCGTATGAGACTAATGAG
>JAUZNK010037912.1:0-17663 GCA_035046665.1 Euphysa ruthae
GTTTGATTCTTCCCATAAGATAATTAAATTGATTTAGTATTCATAATTATATATGCTTATATATACGCCGCGTATAGTATAAAGGTGGTGGGGTATTCTAAAACCTAGTCCAAGTTTGTGTATTGGGATTAGAATAAGGAATTTTGAGCACTTAAACCTAAAAATAATTATTTTATTATGAAAGTTCGTTATTTATATATAAAGAAGTAATGTGCTGCAAATAAAGTGGTAGAATTATGCTGGGGTTCCGAGAATAACGCTCTTATCTCTTCCTGTTTTCCATTTCATTCGAGGTGTATCGTTTTCCTTAATTAAAAAAAATGTCTCCAATTAAATTGTTTTTTAAAGTATTGCACTTTTTTCTTAATTGTCTCAATACTCATTGAAAAATCCACTCCAAGAATGTTTCATAACTGACTTCATGTGGTTAAATGGTTATCTATATTTAAACCCTTTTCATTTAAGCCCCGCCCATATATTAGATGGTTTTGAGTTAAAATAATCTTATTTGGATCATCTAGCAGACACATAAATGGTCAGAAATTTTAATGTGCTTTCGATTTCCCTTATTCGTAGTTCTTCAAAAGTTAGAAGTGCTTTTCGAATAACTTTTTTCAGGCAAAATTTCGTTTCTATGTTTGTCTTATTAATGGATTTAAAATCTTCATTTTTGAAAAAAGAGAAGAAATAGGATTCAATTTTTAGACCCTGGGGGTGCATCACCCTCAGGTTATCCGTATCAAGATAGTATGCCTCTATTTTTGCCAATAATAAATCATGAGAGGAGAGAGAGTTATAAGTGTTGGATAACTCCATTAAAAGATTACGTAAAATTCCTGCTTTATCATAACAATATTTACCACTTGTTAAGCTAAAGAAAAATTGCATGATTAAAATTGTGTTTCTAGTGATGAATTTTATAAAACATTACTTCGATAAAAGAAAATTTTCGTTGAGATATATGAAAGGATGCTTATGGGGTGAAAGGCTGTTCTAAATAACTTTTTTTTTTAAACATGAAATAAAAACATTAGCTTATCTAGATTAATTTAGAATCGCCCACTAATTTATTTAGAGCTGTAACTTGTATCTATTCGTAAATCTCTCAAACTGTTATATAGGTTTTTTTTTATAGGTTTTTTATTAAAAGCCAAATTTTGGATTTGAATTGAATTCCTGAATTAATTCTATTAAATTTGAAACTACCTCCCATTTATTAGAGCTGCATTTTTCCACTCACAAGCATAGCGTTGTTAAATATAATATCAAGGGAATATTTCTTTTCGTTTTTTTGCGTGACTATTAGAACAACTTTATAATTCGAATCTTAACCTGGTGAATTATTTGACGTTTTGATCGACTCGATTTGAATGAAAAATTTCCCGTAAATTCTATGTTATCAAATTTTAGTGGTTAGTTACTTTCTGTAAAACTTTTAAAATCTATGATAAAAGCTAAGTAATTGCTGAAAATTTGGAAATGTATTTCTAAGCGAGTCATCATACGACTTTAATGGATATAAAACGAAGTCCCTCTAACACTTCTGAATTCTGGTTAAATTGTTGATAATTATTTTTCTATAATTCTATAATATTATTTAGCAAACACGTGTAGTAGGTTTATGGGAGACCCTCTGGAGTTGTCAGGGTCCTGTAAATTCATCCTGTAAAATCAAGCGTTTTCACGCTTGCGGACGTCTGTTCGTTATGATTTTTCTGTAATAGTTTTTAAATCCTTGTGACGTTACAGCATCGCAAAAATAGAAAAATTACGATTTTTGACAAAAAAATTGATACGAGTTGTAAATAGGATAAGTTTCTTGAATAGTTTTCTTTGCATTATTTGATTGTTTTTGAGCCTTCAGTTCGCCAAGTATATATTCTTTATGTTATGATGTTTGTGGTTTTCGCTCGTTTTAAAATCGTTTAGAGTGACCAACATTTTCAATTTTTAATAAGGTTCTCTTACTTTTCTTAAAATTTGTTTGTTGATATCTTTATAAATTTTTCATTTAAATAAGGACCATTGAAATCGTAGTTTGATCCAAGTGGCTACTTAACATGCCTGTACTCTAAATTGGTCAAATTTGCTTTAAGAAAGACATTTTTCTCTAAGAGATAATAACGCGAAAGTTTATTTCTACTTTCTTTATTTCGAAGCATTTTACCTATTTGGAATTAAATTAACTACCGACGCTTGTTTTTAAATAAACTCACTCAGAGGACACCACTTCAAAAAAAACTTACTTTAGGTGTTTAATGCTTCCCACTATTTAAAAAAATGTAGAATATGTTTGGTTTATTTCCTATTTTTTATTAATTAGTAAGTATTTCAGACAAATTCCTTTGAATTTAAAAATAATATTTAAGAAATTTATCAAGAAACATTATTATTATAATATTTATAAATAATGTTTGTATTATTAATATTAAATATAATACTAAAACTGTTGAGATGTATGGCATTTATTTCTAACATCCCTCTTTCCACAGGAATATTTGCATTGTGTTGCTTTCGCAATATCTTTTTATTCTATATTTCTTTTTTTACCGTAGTTATAATAATCCATGCTGTAATGGGACATAAATATATTATTATTATTCTCTTAAAAAACATCAAAAGTTGATCTGAGAACAGATCTAAATATGTGAAATTAAATGACGTAAGCTTTAATATATACGGTATATTCTAAAAGGAGTGCAAATAATAACTTAAATCATGTATTAAACTGACATTCGTGAGAAAGGAAATGCCTCATAGAAAATAATGACCATGACTATCGGATATTGCGGAGATATTGTTTGTTCATCGTTTTGCGGCTTAATTACCTTTTTATAATAAGTTAGGAGAAATTTTAAATCGATTTACTGGTGTTTGTTTTGACTGTCAATAAATTCCAATACAAGAGTTTTGTAGAATACTGTATTTAATTTTTTGTTTAGTTGCGCGAATGGAGGAGGCTATTACCATTACTCTTATGCTGTTGTGCGCGGATGTGATCGTGTCGTGCCTGTAGATATTTACGTACCTGGGTGTCCTCCTACCGCAGAAGCTCTTTTATATGGAGTTCTCCAACTACAGAAGAAGATTAAGCGCACTAGGGAAATAAGAATGTGGTATCGCAAGTAAAGGTTAGCTCATATTCATGATTTTTAAGAAATATATATATTTTTTTTTTTACATTTTCATTAGTTTGATGCAGAGAAAATAAATATTCTTTTAAAATGGGAGCAACAGTACAGCTATCAATTCATTTTTGAGTTTCTGTATTTTGATAATAAAGTATGGTCAAATAGTTTCAAAACTTATAACTTGACTGTAATTTGACTTTAAAATAAAGCTTGTTAAAAAATTTCTGGGTCAAAGACTAAATTTAAGTTTTTCATTTTTACAGTTCCTAAAAAAAAAAAAATCATTTCCCTGCCATAATAGGGAGAAAAATACCTGGATGAAACATGTAATATGGTAAAATATAGGATTTCCTGTCTGTTAAACTAAAAAAATCTATAAATACTTAATCACCCTGTCTCTTGGATGTAAATATCCATAAAGCATATAAACTTATTTTAGATGTAAAATAACTATTTCGACCCATGGTTTCTATATTTGTCGAGAGAGAGAGAGTCTCCCCTGATTCATTCAAGTCTCCTAAAATTAAATTTTACGCACGCATTTAAATTGCAGACATCCCTTACTACAAGTATTTTCTATTTCAAATTTATGACTAAACGTTATTTTGATAATTATTTGAAGGGTTCAGTTGCATTGGCCGATTTTCATTTATTTTAGTTTTAATTTTTGTTTTTAGGTTGCTATAGTGAAGCTATTTGAATCGAAAATGTAAATATATGAACTACAGCAAAATTGTATGTTTTTTTACAATTTAAAAATATAAAATGCAACATAACACTTTGTTGTTTTTGTGGTTGAACGAACGTCTTCTTAAGCTGATGCAGAAACATTTTATGAAGTTATTTTTGCTTATTTGCATGCGTGTATGCATGATGTTAGGTAAAACCATTCTCTAGATCAGAGCTCTCAAGTCACGCATCACCAATCCATTGTCTTTTAAATTTCTAGTTGAGTTCAATTATTAATGGTGATTTGCTGTAAAAAAGGTAAACAAAGTTCGGAAATTTATCGTTAGCTGGGCTCCTCAAAAATCCTAAACCTCAAAAAAAAAAAGGCGTCATCCGATTTTTTGTTAATTTATATACGTCTTTTTAGTCACATTTTTTATGAATCGAAACTATTTATCTTAAATCATCAATGTATATTTAATATAACAGATATACAAAAATCACCACCTGCCTAGCTAGATATCAAAATTTTACTTGTTCTTCTTTATCTTGAAAATGTCTTTTTTTTATTAATTAAATTTCGTTTTTGATTTTCAAGTGATTTTATTTAAAAACAGTGAAAAAAAGTTTCATAAATGATTTCGAACATGGGTTTTACATTAGTGGTTGTTTTTTTTATTAGTGATTGTTTGGTCTCTGACACCACTAGGTGTGAGTTCAATCCCATTTAGACACCAACGAATTTCGTAACCTAAGCTCAGATAGGAGCTCTATAAGTACCCAAGTACCAAACCCGCGTTGGACCTTTTATTTCTGAAAATTTACCTTAAAGCTATTTGTTGGCCCAACTTTTAAAAATACAAATGCAAACTAAAATTTAAATTTCCATGACTTAAAAAGATTTTTTGATACAATGACTTAAAAAGATATTTTGATACAATGACTTTAAAAGATATTTTAATACTATGACTAAAAGATGTTCGTCTTTAGTGAAATCCTACATAAACGTTTAGAAATAAACCCTAGAAATATTATGATTTTTTTTTATATAAACCAAAAAAATATCTTAAGCAAATTAAATTAATCTTCAACAGATAAGCCCACTCGTATATAGTCCTTTTCTTTTTCCTTGTCAATAAATGATGACCATAGATACATCCATACGCGGATAAACCCACTAGCACCAAACAAATTCAAGGTACCATTAGTGAATTGCTGTTTTAGTGCTTATTAGTGGAGAGAGGGAGTCAACTCTAAAGCACTTAAAACCTCTTATATGTAAACTTAAAAAAATAATGCTTAAGTTCATTTGTTATCTCTTGAACATTACTGAATGCATTTTTCCATACAGAAATAGACAATGAAGTCCAGTCTAGGATGTTCTAAAATTCCGTCCGAATCACAAGATAACGAATATTCCAGTGACAAAGTAATTTTTGCTAAATGTTTCTCAGAAATTACAGACAAAATGCTTTTTATCACATATATTATAGCTATTTTTGATTACTCACTCTGCGGCCTTAAATATTGTACACCAATATTTTTAGTATATCAAAGAAATCATGGGCTGTATTTAAAAAGCAGGAAGGTTGTCACTTGCGAAGTAAGAATTTTGTTTTCTTTACCATCTCTATTTCCTGTCTTTCTATTCAAAACATAGCGCCGTTTATGAATCTTATTTTCTTTCAAACAACACACAAATTGCGAATCTAAAGTAGTTCTGAAGAAATATATTATAGTGGTGCAAACTGGTTTTTTAAAATATGCATATATTTTTTTTTTTGTTTTTAATGTCAAATCTTATCAAGATATGTATTCTGAGATCAACAGTTATGCTGCACGATAATTTTCTAAACTTACGAATAACGCACTCTCTATCTAAGCATGGATTCCTCATTGTATTGATTACTTTATTAATGAAAGTCAGCTGCTAAGTTATTTGTTTATGTAACTTCATTTTTTTTTCTGCTTTAAAGTATATTAATGTATTAATCACCGCATTAAATTCGGCTCTAAACAAATTAAACAGCTGGACATATATGTGGAAAATTTCATTTAACCCTGATGCTAATAAACAAACGATTGAATTTAAATTTTGACTTAAAACACGATCACCTGTTCGTCCATCTATTTATGTAGGTTTTTAAGATATCTATGTTTAGAACTTTCGACATTTTTTTATATGTGTTACAACAAATGTTAAACAGATTTGTGTCATCTGAGAAACGATGTTTTAAGGTGTTTAATAGCAGTCCTTCAAAAGAACTTCCGTATTTTCGTGAACACAAGCCGCCCTTGGTGGTAGTACAGTAATAATTTATTTTTGTTTTTTTTTTTAAACGAGACGCGACGGTCCAAAAATGAAAATCTGGTGCGGGCTTTTCTTGGAAACTTCTATGATTTTTTTTGAAATTTTGGCTGATGGCTTCTTACCAGCGTAGTTGCAACTTGTACAAAAACTAAGCTTTTGCATAAATATTTCAAAAATTAAAAGCATTTTAGTTTTTTCAAACCAAAAAATTAATTTTTGGGTCAGTCAGCAATACAAAATTCTAAAAAAAAGAGAATTATTATCATTAATGTTATTTTTATTGTAAAATTCTGGTAGAGTTTGTAGGTAACATACTAATAAACAAACATGCCAAATTTGAAATCAAAAGGACTTATACTTTTTAAGGAATTTCCGCCGCCAGTGGAAAAATGCTGGTTTCAGGAAAATGGAAAAAACCAAAAAAAAAAAAAATAAGTTAAAACTCTCCACTGCCCTTTACTTCTTAATCTTTATATTTTAAAATTTTTATAATTTTTATTAATATCTTTTTTTTTAAATTTACCATAGCGAAATAATATTTTTAATTTTTTTTTTTTTTTTTTTTTTTGCAGTGCACCATCCTAATCTACACAGTACTGTTTCAAATATGAGCCACTCGACATTTTCTCCAACAAATAAGAAAGCGTTCTCTTCTCCTTTGTTAAAGCAGAGAACTGCTGAAGACACCCTAACAAATAATGTCGTCCTCTTAAAAAAGAGTTTCGTTTCCAAATTAATTGATTCAATGACTCGTTTGTCGTTTGGATTCTGTGTCTTACCATTGGTACGAGTAAATCACAAATAGCTTCTGGTATCATTATGTTTTAGTTTTTTCAAACCAAAAAATCAATATTGCTATGCCATAACAAATTTGGAGTGTGTGCATCATTTGTTATGTGAGTTTTCCTGCTTCACATAGGTTTTTATCATCCCTTAAAAGTCCTTTGTGTCGTTTTTTAGATTCCGTATTCGCGTACCGACCCGCTTTTGCTCGTGACCGATGCATTCTCCTTCTTTAATAGAAATTTTATCACCGTATGGTTTATCAGTGATATAACAACAGTTTTGTAGGAAATGCTATCATTATCACCAATAAATGCGGTGCATCAGAAGTTGATTTTTTGTGTTGAGCGCATAAACATTTTAAGTATGCCACTCATGATTCCAACAACCCTGCATTTATATCAAATGGGTTTTGTCCTCTTTTAATGAATGTTTCATCATCGTTTTGATTTGGTTTTTCATGTTGGTGATGAAAAATATGTGTGTTTCCATTCAAAAATTGGATTATCACACATATTTAGTATTTAGTTTTTGACAAAGTCCCAACTTAGCCGAGTAAAGCTCCAACGACACACCTACACAACACGTGTGGTGAAGACACTTTAAAAAATATATTGTAAGGAAAAGTTCACAATGAAATTGAAATCCTCAACGTTAATGTTACTCTTTTCATTGAATTGTAACCTTTTTCCAGACGCTGAACTTTTTGGTTTCACATTTTGTGGTGCTTTAGCAATTGATGCAGCAGAAGAAATTTTAGTCTATTTATTGCCTTTGAATCATTTTCTTTTGCCTGAATGCACTCTACCAGAAGTCTGTTTTCTCTTTTATTCTCCCATTTTATTATAGTTTAAAAAAAAAGGAACAAAAAAAAAAAGACTAAAATATCACGCGATAAAAATAGTCAGAATTTTTCAATCATGTTGTTTATGTTTTCATCGTTTAAAACACAAGTCATTGCTTGAAATAACAAATATAACAAGAAGTCGTATATGGGTGCGTATTTTTATTTTCCGTATTTACATTCTGGCCACAAACCAGGTTATTTAGGTCAATGTTTTAGTCAAAAACACCTTAGCAGCGACATAAATAATCTGTTGCTATGGTAAAAATTGAAAAATAAGTTTTTAGGCACATTTTTGACAATCAATTTTGAGACACTTAAGTTTGTTTTAGGGAATTTTTAACATCGGAATCAGGTTCTACGATAGTTAAATACGCAGAAACAATAGTTTTGTTATTGTACGAGCCTTTAAATATCAGCCACCCTTAATTAGAAGGCACATAAATTTTTACGAAAGAGTAAGCTGAAGGCCCAAATAAAATAAAAACTAGCTATTAAGAAAGAATTCATTGCACTCCCATAATAATTAATAATTTATACAAATTGTTTGCATTTTGTTTTGTATTTGTTTCTATTCTACTTGCACAATGGCTTCATATGAATGAAAACAAAAGTCCTGTTGCTAGAGCTTATTAAAAACCGCTCTCAAATATAAGCCACCCTCAAATATAAACCGCAACTTTTTCTTAATGAAAAAATAAAAGCATATATATATTAATATTTTTTTTTTTACCCAATTTTTGTCTTTCTAATATACAAAAAAAAAAAAAAAAAGTTGAATTCTTGAAAATCTATTAATAGGAGTGCATGATGAAAGTTTAATTTATCCGATCGATTTGGCTAATATCGTTATGATAGGATAGCATGTCTAAATTTGAATTAAAATAGTTACCAGACCTCGCAATAAGACCTTTGAATGAATTTACTCAATTACCCGGCCCTAATTGTGGTGCTGCATAGATGAATTCCCGTGAGTCTCGACAAGTTTAAGTTACTACATTTGTGAGTGACAACATTATCAATGATAATATCATGATATAAATATACATGGGAGAGTCAATATCCCATTATAAATAAGGCTTAGAGATTTTTTTTTTTCTTTTTCATTTTCATTTTTCACACGTATAAATTATTAATAAATATAGAGTGGTCGTATTTTATATTACATATGTATTTTATTTACATTCAGTCTGAATAATTTATAAATACATGGCGACTGAATGAGACGTCTTGACAGGGTGTCGTCTGTGCATTTTCACTCGGTTGTCCTCTTCACATTCATTGTCTTTGATGTAGTTCCGTATGTTTTTTGTTTTTCCTCACGCTATTGGCTGTTATGAACATGGTGTTCATAGAATAGATGGCTCATCAATTTGTAGTAAAAGAGGGTGAAAATACTTGTGTACTCGTTATTATAGGATGCTAGAATACCACTTTGGTATGTAGCCTCTAAAAGGGTTTCTAAAGGTTGTTTCAATTGTTCGAAATTTTTAGCTTTGTTAAATAGGAATATACCTAGTATTTTTTAGGATTTGTATTGCAATTTTTGCGCGATATCTCTGTGCACTCATTGAACCAATGTTCGATTGTTTCATTACTTTCCTTGAACTCGGGCATAGATTGTCCTTTCCGATCAAGAGTAGTGTCCTTGCTTGGTATTTTTCTATAGGTGAAATATTTGTTCATTGCGGTTTTATTGGTGTGTCTTATAATTTTGGTGTAAATGTTTTTAAACGCTTTATCTTTTGTCTCTGAATTCTTTGCATCTTGCTTTAGTACGATTCAATGATTTGCTTTTATTAGAATGAGCCATTCTTTAAAACTTGCGTTTCTACATTCTCAATAAAAGAAATTCAACTCATTTCGCATTAGAGTAAGAGAACCTACACCAAATTCTCTGATGAAAAGTGACAATGAACAAAAGTAAAAATATTAAAAAATTTTAAATAGATATAAAAGAGTTAACACATTAACATTGCTATATAGTGTATCTGAATGGCAGAATAATCAAAAAAATTGTTTAGGATATATTTTTGTATAAACAACAAGTTTATAATAACAAGAACTTGCAAATACTCACTGAAATTTTAAATTCTTTATTTACTTTCGGAATCGGCGGGCTTTATTTACTTGAGTAATGTTTTTGTAACAAGAACTCAGATTTTTAATGAAATGCATTTAGCTCAAATATTTTTAGAAACTCTACTTACCCAAAAATTAATCTATTTAGGATTCATCATCGTTACCGCCAAAGTAATCTTATATTTTTTTTAAACCTCCGCAATGCTATGGTTGCATTTCCTATTATTTATATAATCTATTTTGGGAAATTTTTCAAACGCTCAAAATTAACTGAGAGTGTAACAGACTTAGCTTTCACACTTACTCATTGTTATAGAAGTATCTGAGAGCAAGCAATTCAGCAGTTTTAATTTTAATCATAACGCTTAGAATAGATTTTATTTCTTCAGAAAAAACACATTGTTATTGGAATGACAGTTTGACGTAAACGCACATTTTTCTTTTTTTTGCTGGTACGTATGAACGAATTATAAAACTATACTACGGAAATAAAACAAACAATCAATCAAAAATTATCCCCTAAACTTTAGAAGATAAATAAACACCGAAAGCTTGGAAATAGAAAAGGTTTGAAAATTCTCTCAGCCAGTTTTTAATGCGTAAGAAAAAGCTGATTATGTAAAGAACAAGTTAATTTCAAAAAAGAATAATTTCTATCGAATCTCATTTAAATAACATGCAGAATAACATGAATAATCTTGTTACAGTATTAAAAAAATGGCGTCTTCAATTTTTATAATCAATCTGAGATTAAACTAGATGTAGCAACCCTTTAACATACTTTACATCAAAGATGCTTATATCTTTGTAGGAAATCCGCTGTTATGAAACCAAGTACTAGACCGAAAGAGTGAATAAAAACTATTATGTAAAGAATTACCAAAGTCTTTATTTAAAAGCTTTTCGATTTTTATCAATTTCTCAAAGAATTTCCTAGGGCTATTAAAACAATTTGTATTAAAGAGACATTTTTCGGAGACTTAGTATCTAGCATCAGGAAAAATAAGAGCTTTTTCCATTTGGTCATGGGATTGATTTAAAAAAATTAGCCTGAAAAGCTTGGCGACTTTGTTTTTATGGCTGCTTTCTAAAAAAAAAAGAAAGAAAGAAGTATAAATTTTTTTTGTTTGGGTCTGAACAAAATCCTTCCGAAATGGAGAGCCTTGCTTGTTATATTTTCCACGCTATTATAAAACTAGCATGAAATCTCGATGCTTTTACAAAATTTTATGAATTGGAGCATTTCAAAAATAAACTCAAAAAGTATTCTTATTACTTCTAGGTTGGGTAAATATTTTAAACCAATTTTATCTATTAATTTTAAAATTTTTTCAGTTATAAAATGAATATTCTTGATATCTCAGTGACGTCAACAACTTATGCTCATTGATGTCATTGACGTCAAGGTGGTTGTACAGTGTAAGGACAAAAAAAAAAACATCATATTTAGGTTTAGTTTTAACATATAATCTCGTTATATTCAACTTAAAAAGCAGAACCGCAAAAAAAAAAAAATAAATAAAAAAAAATCGAAAATAAATTTTCGGGCCCAAAAATCACTGAATCAGCAAATAACGCTGCGCATTATAACATAAAAGAGAACTTATCAGATTGATTTCAAATTTTGCGCATAGCTTGCTTATATTGACTTTTTTCTCTGTAGTAAAATTTATTAGCTACTTTGGGGCAGTTAGATCTCTTGCATCACAAAAAAAATCTGTAATGGCAGATTTTGGACAAAAATTTATGCGGATCAGATACATTACCTTGGTGGAACATGTTGCTTAGATCTGTTCTCTGGTACGGTTGCTTGTTTGAAAAATTTACAAGTGCGCAATCTTGACAGTCTGGCACGATTTTGCAATTGAAATTTACTAAAGTACACTATCTTACCAACTTGGCATGATAACGCACTTGTAAATTTTTCAAGCACGTAATTGTGCCAGGGACCAGATCTAAGCAGCATGATCCAACTTGACAATCATATGTCAAAATAGCTTTTTTTTATTTGTTAGTGCACACCAATTGAAGAACATTTCCTGAAAGTTTTAGATTATTCGGTCAAACGGTTAAGAGATTATGCGCAGCGTTTTTAAAATCGTGATTGTGTGAAAAAGCCTGTGAAATTAAAAAAAAAAATTAAAAAAAAAACTGTACAAAAAACATTAAAATTAACTCAAACAATCCAGCACCATATACTTCATCTTCTTTCTCGTTATTTATGACATCAAATCTTTTGCGCATGTTTCTCAACTTCTTTCGGGACAATTTTGGTGATGCTTTCGACGTATTCCGTGACAGTCATATGCTTTGTCACCTTTGAGTTCACAATAACCTGTTGGAAATGTACCCCGATCAAGGCCAGGTTCAGATGGTACTTAAACCAAGATTTTGGTCTACGTGGGCATAATACGTTTGAGTTTCATCACTATCGGCTTCTAAACAATGATATAACCTTTATCGATTAGCTTCTCTAACCGGTATATCATTTTACCTTTGAATGAGCGTATAGCAATCCCGTAATAATTCTAATTTATGTTTGTGGGTTAACTTCTTAACTATTCTAGCTTCATGATCTTTCCTACCCTTGAAAGAGTTTTTTAAAGTTCGCAACCATTTATTAACCCATACGCTTTTTAAAACGCCCGGCGCACTCAAGTTTTTTTTTACTGTTGTACCCGGATAAGGGTTGACAGCCATAATGCCATGACGTGACTTCGTATCCCCATCGTTAAGATATTCAATGTATCGAAAGCCATTCGTTATAGTCAACGGTATCTTTTTTTCTTATCAACCTGTGCATTTTTTAGTTTTCAATCGATAGTCAAGGCGTTTGCCTGAGTCAACTGAAGCTACTGAAGCAAAACCAATCAGCGACGAGAAACCTGTTTTTTTGTCATGCGCCGTCCCAGAAATAGCAGCATCAGATGACGTGCTAGAAAATTCAGTAGCAGCATTTTTCTTGGACTTTTTAAAAAAATATAAATAGCTTTTAGCTAGCTACTTCATTCTGAGTGTTATGGACTGCATTCCTATTCATCATGAAACACATAGATAATTTTACAGACCCCATTTCTTTTTGAAAAATCTTTAAAAAAACATAAATTGCTCGCTTTACACACTGGGCAGCAACCAATCAGGGCCACGATTTCACTAAAAGTTTCACTATTTATGAGGATATAATGCTAGACGTTGTCAGCTAGTACATTGTTATTTTCATTATTGGATAAACTTCCTAGTAATTTACACGTGGAAGAAGAAGAGACAGAAAGGACGGTGTTTCAGTATTTTTCCGCTGCTATATTCTCATCAAGGTCATCTATCCACAACTGTAGCTGCATCATTCGGATTTCTTACACTTTTAGAACCTATTTTTTTCTTTATAAATAACATATTTGGTCCCGCCAATCTTCTCTTCTTTTATTAAGTCTTAATTCTTATAATATAACTAATTTATATACAAAAAAAAAAAAAAAAAAAAAAAAATTGATAGCAAAATTGTTCCCCTTGGGATAACCAGTTGATAAATAATGACAAGTGTATTGTTAAATCGAAGCAGGAGAAAGGTTCTTAAAGAGGAAATACATTTGCTAACGATTTTTTTGAAAAAAAAAAAGACGAGTGTAGGAAATTCATGCAGGTATGGACCGCTCAGTTATTGGTACTTAAGCCGTTTTTTCGATATCTTCATATTTAAAACCAAGTCTTTTAAGAATGCACCTACATTCAAAATTAACAAAATAATCAGGTCCATGATATGTTAATTAAATTATTTCAACTTCTTTTTTAAAGGAAAGGAGTGAATATAAAAGCGCTATGAAATTACAACCCACAAGTCTCAATCGTTTACTGCAAAACTTGCTTGTAATTGACGTACATACCGGAACAATTTAAATTTGTAATTTTGATTGAACATTAAAAGTATTTAAAGCTGTTATTTGCACGTGGGTATCTCGATAACAAGCGAATAACAAAAAGCGTAATCCTCTCAGTTTGTTTACATTTGATTATAATATATAATATATATAATATATTTTTGGAACCCAGTTTTTTTCTAATTTAAGCCGCTGACCTTATATATAAGATAACTTTGACGTAAAAGAAAATAAATGTGAATCAATGAAAAAAAATAATAAATATTGTCATATAAACAGAAATATTTACATATATCTTAATAAAAACTTACAATATAATTTCTCAAAAATATTCTCATAAAAGTGCACTATATATAGTAGAATAATATAAGAATTTGTTTGTTCTGTAAACGAATATTAATGATCGTTTTGTAAATTCTCCCAACTTCAATATTTATGTTTTATTTTTTTTAAATAGAAATTTCTTGAAATAAAGACATGTGCCATAAATAGCATAAAAACTTACGAATTGTGAACTTCTCTAGGCGTACGTATTGGTTAGTATTTTTAGATTTTTATTCTTTATTTTTTATTACCGCGGCGAAAACATTATTTGTGTAATAAGATCATCACATCATTTCTGTTTTGTTAGGAAAAGGGCAAACGATTAAAATACGTATATAAACTGAGGAAAAAAAAAGTATTTATTGTATATATTTAATTTAAATGTTTTTAAATTATGTTGAACATTTTAAACTAAATCATGATTGAATAGATTAAAAAAAAAAAAAAAAAAGAAAAGATTCATGGATGTTTTTTCAGTCGCGTTTTTAAAAGAACTTAGTTTAGAATTTTAAATATATTCAAAAATTGTATTTGCTTTGTTAAAAGAAATAATTATCAGTTAAATAAGTCCAGTGATTAATAAAAATAACTTTCTTTTTATTTGATAACGTCCTAAAGTAAAAAAAAAAAAAAAAGTACATGGTTTACTTAAAACGATATAAGATAATCGACTGATATTGTTTTTTCTCAACATGAAAATACACTGAATAGTTGCGCACACGATATTTAATATGGTAATCACGAATATAAACTTGTAAAAAAACAACCTTTTGACATTTGATGACTTTGAATATCAACATATTTTCAATTTGTTTAGATATTTTACTGTCATTTTATTTATTTTAAGTGAATTTGCTATTGTTTTTCAATCAAGATTATTTTTTGGCTCCAAATTTATTTTAGGAATGCTCGCTAAGGAATGGAGGTTTACTTGATAATTAAATATATTGCATTTCGATGATCTGGATTTCCTGAATAATAATTGACGGAATTTTTCCATTATCGTTTTGCTACTAGAATTTCTAAATAATTTGGCTGACGCAAACGAACAACTATTTTTTTCCTGCTGATAACTTCTAGCTAGTTGTCCATTCATATTTCTTAGCAGGAAATAAATGCAAAACCTCGTAAATAAATTAAGGAATTGTTAATTTTTTATCGAATTCTAAATAAAATATGTGTGTGTAATGATGAACTGAAAAGAATCTTCCGTGATTTCGCATTGAATACATTTCAAAATATATAAAAAATCATTACGTTTGTCTAACTGTTATAAGATATTTCCTATATTCCTTTATGTGTTTTTATTTATAAGTAAATAATAAATTTTTGTGTAAATATTTGATTTTTCAAGTCAAAAGTTTCTTTGGACCCTTCTTGATTTACTATTTTTTTCACGTAACTTGATAGATAACAATAAAAATTCTAGTGAGATTTAGGCTTGATTTTTACTCTTTGGTTTAGAATTTAAATGTTTTTGAGGATCAATGATGGTATTCATAAGGTGCCTGTAAAAAAAATATATATATATTTACTAATCAAATCTTTTATTTATATTCTCAACCTAAGAATTTAAGATGTTAATGTTCATTTTTCACTAATAATTTCGCTTTCTTACAATTTCTAAAAAATCCTAAAGTTTGAAGAGGAGTCACGGAAGATTAAAGCTAAGAGAGGTTTAGGTGGTGGGAGAGGAGTTCTATGATTTGTTTTATTGGATTTTCTTGTTTTTGAAAATTGTATGGTGTATTCAGTTTAAATTTTACCGTGTATATTAAAAAAAGGATTATCGCAAAATACATCTCCCAAAACAAAATAGAGTCTTTGGGTACGTATGAATATAAATTTTTCAACGTCTGAAAAATATTAAGTAATTAAGTATTTATTCTGCCACAAACAAATAACATATGCTTCGAAAATTACAAGACAACAAAAAATAACAACAAGGATAAATGTTAAGATTAAAAGCAAATGGTGGCAAGGATAGGAAGAAAAATTCTGTTACAACAATATTTCCATTGTGGTCCCGTTGTACATCACGCACAAAAGCGTAAATCGATTTAGCCGAAGCATATAAAAAAGAAATGTAAAAATTAAAAAAAAAAAAAAACATTTGTTTTAAAAAATTATAGTCTATGTTTATTACCTATTCGAACTATATCAGGAGAAGTCAGAGAAGTAATAAATGTTTCCTAGTAATATCTCCAAACAATGGAGAGAAACAAAATTAAACAGACTAAGAAAGTTTTAAAAATTCTTGTAATGCGGTCAGCATTTAAATTTTTTTTCTTATTGCAGAATGACACCACAGCATACAAAGGATCAATATTTTTTGATTCAATACATCTATGGGAGTATTAGGTAGGCTTCAGGTTTTATCCACCTCAGCTTTCTAAGATAAGAGCCATGGCCTTGTATTCACTCAATAACACTTTAATTTACCGTCTAACTGGCTATTTCATATATACAGAAAATTTATATAACGATAGATCAGAAATAGCAGGCATATCAAACCCTGCATCCGCAAGTGTTCATACTGATAAGATTTTTTTTTACGCTAATATAAAATCAAACATTTTAAAGTCAATTTGTTTTCTTTTGAATTACTATTATTCTATAAGAAATCTGCTTACATTAATGAAACCAAAGAACTTTTAATCTCCATAAAAGAAAAAAAAATTTAATCAAAATGAGTTACGAAGTTGATTTCCGTTCTTGATTTTTTTTTCTTTATACGTAAATTTCGTTCCGCTATAATATTTCTCAGCGCAGTAAAAAAAAAGTTAGATCATAATTAAGTTGTTCAGAAAGATGTTTAAAAATCGAATAATTCTTGTTCGATTGAAAAAAGCAATGAAGCGTTTAGAACAAGTCAATTTTTAATTTAACTGTTTTCAAACAAATGTTTTGAAATGGTTTGTTGGCTGTTTAGTTCATTAGAAAGTGTTTGTTTAGCTTAATCAATTAATTGCATATTATTAGTAGCTGTTTGAATTGTTTTACTTCTTCATTGTATGTATTGTATTCTATCCATTTGGACCAGGGTGTCCTTATTTACAGAAATTTAAGTACCGGGTAAGACATTTCTTACATTTTTCCCAGATAATTTTTTAACAGTGGATTATTATTTTCAAGAGAAGTGCATATTCCCAATTTATGTGCTTTTTGGTTGACATAAGATTTCCTTAAATTCATTCAACGCTTTACAGCTGGTAACAATTAGTCAGATTGAAATCATAATTAAGTTTATTTCAAGATTGTCAAATTATTTTATAAATTCTTTGATAAACTCCGATGAGAATTTCAAGTTCAATTAATTTGTAAGGTTAAATTGCAAGCAAGAGCAGTGGTTTCGTCTTATCTTTAAATTTTTTGACATTAAAGTCCAAATAAGTTTTAAATAATTTAAATTAACTGACTGTCTTAAAAAAAGTATAAAACAAGAATTTTTTAAAATCATTATAGTGCTCGCTTCTCAGAAAAAAAAGATAACATTTTAGGTCGATAACTAAAAGATGTTTTATCATAATTCATTCTGGGATTTTTACGAAATTTATTTTAAACCGTTGCAAGGATCTTGTAGGAGTATTGTTGTTTAATAACCAACTAAAAATGTGTTGTTATGTCAGGCATATATTTATATA
>JAUZNK010037923.1:0-17659 GCA_035046665.1 Euphysa ruthae
TAGTCAATTATTGCATAATGTTGAAGATGAAGAACAAGGCGTAAAACAATATTATGACTTGTAAATATTATTTTGTAAAAAAATCATAAAATATTTCCTAAAATTCAAAATTCTATGCCTTTTTTGGCCTTCATTTAATTATCAAATTTTGTATGTTTTAGCTGAAAGGTTGTTTTGAATTATAATGACCATCAGATGGTGGCACCTATAAGGATGTTGTTTTTTTTTTTTAGATATTCAACCATTCTCACGATTTATTTAAAATTATATACAAAAATAAGCTTGTATTTTTCACCTCCAGATTTTAATTATTTTTAAACAGTTGCTATTCATTTGACCTGATTTATTCAAAAAAGTTAGTGTATACTTGTCTGATGTTTTTAGCTGCTACATCATTGACAGACGTACTGTATCCGCCTGTCTGTGTAGGTGGCTTAAAACAATTTTCTGCAGCAACGGTTTTTTGTACAATATCATGCAATACAGATTCATTTTGTTCCTCACAATAGTTATGCAGTATAAAGCAAGTCATTATAACACTTGTCACATCATTCATATTTACGTCCATTGCTCTATGCAAACATCCAAATCGGCCTTTTAGCCTGCCAAGAAAATTTTCAATAGTCATTCTAGCACTAGACATACACAACCCAAAATATTGTTCTCTCTCGTTGCTGCCCCCTTTCGGGTGTTCTTTCATGAGAAAGGGGAGAAGTGGATATGCTGCGTCTTCTAGTATACATATGGGAACAGGGACTGCTCCGGATACAATAACTTTTTCACAAGGTGTAATTTCTCCAGATCGTAACATTCTATTTATATCCGAATTTTGAAAAATACGTTCGTCGTGAACACTTCCTGGCCACTTTACCACAACATCCATGAAACAATATTTGTAATTGCAAACTGCTTGTACATTTATTGACGTGCAACCCTTTCTATTAATATAATGTGTATAATTTTTAACAGGAACCTGGGTTTCAATGTGTGTTCCATCTATAGCACCAATACATTGAGGGAACCGGAGAATTTTTTAAAATTTTGTTGCTAGCTTTTCTAACTCGTCCACTGTTTTTGGAAGTTTAATCAAACCATTACCCAAGTTTTTAACTATGACGTTTGCTACCTTTCTTATAATAATAGAAGCCAAACTTCTTGAAACACCAAATGCATTTGCAACTTTACGATAAAGCCCCTCACCACTAATATAATAAAAAAATATTTGTGCTTCTACTGAGAAGGGTTGGTGAAGACACGTGACTCTCTTCACCAGATATGGTTGTAATTTCTCACAAAATTCAAAAAAGCTATGTTAGGACAAGTATTTTTTCCACTCTGATAGCGGAGCTTTATTTTTATAAACTTTGACCACCAGTCCGACGTACTTCGCTTCATTAACCAGCACGTTCGCTTACGTCTTTTCATTAAATTTCTTTTTAAAATCCTTTTCCTTTCCAGCAGAATTAGCTGATGGTTCTGACGGAGTTGCTTATATCTTTTCAGATATAACATTGACATGAAATCTAATTGTAATATAGCTCCACTTATTCCAAATATTAATAAAAAGTAATGTAAATTCTCCATCTTATAACACGTTATAAATCAAACAAACTTTACTTATATAATATATCGATATATGATATCTGTTAAAAAAATACAAGATGTACTGCAAATGTATGGAAACTGTTGCAGATTCCCGTTTTCAACAGTATACATTGAGAAACGAATTCGATACCTTGAATCCGCAGCAGATTGTTTCAGATTCGTTTGCGGATTCATATTGTATTGGATTCATGTAGCAAAACGTCATAGTTAAAAACTTGGATAATGGTTTGATTAAACTTCCAAAAACAGTGATGGAGGTAGAAGAGCTAGCAACAAAACTCTATGAAGTTCACCGGTTCCCTCAATGTATCGGTGGTATAGAAATGAACCTGTATCGCATGATATTGTAGAAAAAGCTGTTGCCGCGGAAAATCGTTTTAAGTCACCAACACAGACAGGCAGATACATTATGTCTATTAACGATTTAGCCATTAAAAATATGAGACAAGTAGATACTAACTGTTTTGAATAAATCGGACGATTTTTTATGTCGAGATTTTATATCAAAACAATGTGGGATTTAAAATTTTATTTCAAACCCTGTGTTCTTATTTCTTATGGAGATTATGATTGTCATCATAGTTCAAAACAGCTTGTCAGCTAAAATATGCAAAATTTGATAATTAAATGGAAGCCAAAGAAGGCGTAGAATCTAGAATCATATTAATCATACCTTTATAAGTTTTTGTCATTATCGAAGTGAAATCCTCTATATTTTTCTGTACTGTCTTCATGTTTCCATTAAATTCTGAGTCCTGGCGGTCCATTCTAGAAAGCATTTCTTTCCTGAAGTAAAACTCCTCTAGAGCTGAGTTAAGAAGTTGCTGATCAACAGGAATTTTTTGATGACTTTCTTGTTATGTCTTTCCTGTTACATGTAACATAATTTTTTCTCGACTTGATTTTGGAACTGCAGGCCGTTGGAGATGATACTTTTCATAATATGAAAAATCACAATATATGGTTTGTTTATAACTCTTTCGTCGTCATCAATGTTGAAATCTTCTGACGCGTCCACAATAAATTTGTATTCAAATGCGGATTTGGTATCGTTATTCAATGTATCAGTGCTTTCCACACCACTTGACAGACTATTAGTGGCAGAGGATCCTGCTCATACCTCAGAACAGATATCAAAGAATTCAGCCACAACTCTTCCACCCCCATTTTGATGACCTGTGTCGAATTATTTCTTATACTTTGCACAAATTTGCTTTATTATGGATGCTATTTTCTCTTTTGAAAATTCGCCACTGCTATGTGGATATTTAATGTTTTTTATTTCTCCTTTATACTTTCCCAATCGATTCCTGTATCCTTTTAAAATCTTTAACTGCTTCTAACAACAGTTCAACTTCGCCGTCAGTCCAAATAAATAGTTTTGGTTGTTCAGATTTTATGGTATTCTTTTTTTTTTTGAAGACATGTTTCTTCTTTACGAACCTCTTTACAAAGAAAAATCACAGTGATATTCCTGCAATGAATTGTGCAATTATATTTGAGCATTCTTGAAATTTACAAAACTATGCTCTAGCGTAAAGGGTTGAATCCAGAACAATATTCATGCTCAAATATTCAACTGAATCCTCAACACTTTCTGCGGATTCAGAATAGTGTTCAAGTGTAAACGTAGTATTAATATATGCACCTTTTGTTTACAAAAACAACAACAGAAAAGATTGATTCGTTCTATCAGTCTTATATAATTTTTTATTGGTTAAAACTCGAAAATTTTAGTTTGGATTTGGAAAAAAACACCTTTTGCAGCCAAAATACCACCACAAGGATTATTCCATATTTTCTTTTACTACTACCCATCCGGCTTTTACTTGTTTCCTGATTTTTATCTCTTCCGAAACATTGTTCTTGTACCTAATCTTACTCTTTCCTATCTTAAAACAATAAAATTCCTCAAACGTTTATTAATATGGTTTTCTACTAACAATAATTATTTAAAAAGTTGAATATATAGAGAAAAAATCTAACCTGAAATAGATGTAAATTCACTCTGTAACGGTGGATAACTAAAGGCATATTGACCGTAATGACTGTAACTGTTTCCATATGGCTGTGGAGGTTGCTGAGAATACTGTTGCTGTTGCATTTTTTGCTGATATTGCTAAAAAGAAATATAATACTGAAGAGTTTATTTGTGAAAGATTATAGGTGTATTCATAACTTTGAGTTGTCACAACAAAAAATCAAATTACCATTATCTTGTTCCAGCTACTTGATGAGAATACCCAGAGTCTAAAAATCTCAAAACTGGTTTGTAGGTCTTAAGACACATAGCATAAGGCCTGTGACTTTTATTTTGTTAAGAAAGAAAAATGATAAAAGTAGAAAACGTAGATAACAACTCTTCAAAGGATTTAATGTCAACTGTCATAAAAGTTCTTAATGCAAAAAAAATTGTATACATACTCGTTGTTGTTTTTGTTCATTTTGACCACCATTTTTCGTGGGTTGTGACTGTTGGTTTGGTTTATGACTTCTAGAAAACTTCCGTTGACGTAAAGCAAACCTTGCAGCGTATTCAGTGGGACATTCAGAAGCCACAATCGTTTTCATACTTTAAAACAATAATAAAGATGATACAAAACATATAAGTATACAATACGACCCATGTAAAAATAATAAATGCTGCAAGTTCAATCTCAATTGATATTTTATTTTACATGTTAGCATGGAAGTCTTTATATTTGCGCATTGTTTAAAAACGTCAATCAAAAACGATATCATTGTTTAAAACCCACCAATTAAAATCTTTAAAATAATGATATTGTTCTGTTAAGTTGCTTTTTGTTCTTTTGATGGGAGATGGCATAGCAGAGACCAATGAAAACGCTTAATTAAAAAATGTGTAAAATACCGTATTGTAAAAATAAGGAATTTAAACTTTTTATTATAGATAAAATGGCTCAAACGGACCTGAGATCTATCATTTTTAATATTAAACTTACTTTTTTCTCTGAGGTTTATTTAATTTCTTTGGTTTTAATTTTACCACGTGTCTCTCAAACGCATCTAATATAAAATGGAAGTTATATCCAAAAATAATCTTTGTGACAGATTAAAATCAACAATAAATATATAGAAAGGAGGAGATGAAACTTTTTAGTGATAGTAATAATATCTATATAATAATACAATAAATCAATGTATTTCTAACGCATATTTTTAACGTGGGGCCTACAATCACTTTCAAGCTATTTATTTCAGAATGTTCCCACGGGTTTGGTTCTGTTGTGCTTAGAGCTCCCATTTAAGCTTACGGTAAAAAAAATCATTGGTCTCTTAGGGGGGATCGAACTTGCACCGCCGTGATAAAAAACCAGTCTTAACTTCTCGGCCAGACATCCATTAAAGGCAATAAAAAAATAGTATGCAAATAAGTATGGAAAAAAAAAAAATTCTGGGCAAAATATACCAAATTCGTTACCATTTATGCTTTTATCAAATGTTTCAATTTTTTTACTATTTGTTTGCAAATCAATTTTATAACCAGTTTTCTTTATCATGTTGTGATCGTGGCCGTTCTTTGTGTGTGGTTGATCACCATAGTTTTCGTTAGCTATTGTACTAGGACTTGGACTTAAAGGATCACTAGCAACAATATTAGGGCGTGATGTTTCTTTCACTGGTGGAAATCTTGATTCCGTTGGTTTTGATGTGTATGCTAAATGAGAAGAATTACATGTTTTTTGACTACTTTCACCCAAAGCTGAAAACTTTCAGGTAAGCAAATTTGCCATGTTAAATACAAATAAAATGCTACAACTGTACTTGAAAACGAATATTTAAAGTGAGTTTAAGATCGAAGATAGAGATAAATTTTGCAAAATTTATATTTGCAATCCAGCAACTCTAAGGATTTAAACAATATTTTCAAAATCTATGAGCTCTTTAGGAAGTTGCACTTTGCCAAATCAGAGGTTGAGATTTTTTGCAAGTGTTGTAAAAAAAAAAAAAAAATTGGGTAAAACTCTGAAAAGATTAACCACATTAAGTATATAGCATGTCAAAAATAAAGTTTGCACACATAATCCACTGTTAATCGACAGATATTGTAATCAGCTTTAAGCCATTGCTTTACCAAAGGACTAAAACAAATAATCCTCCAGTTCTCTGAACACTAACCTTCCAATATAAAGCAGTGGTAAAATTAAATTTTGTAACATGTAGTTTGAGAGAGATGTGAGATTTGGATTGATTAGTATTTTGATTTATCATGTTTTGGAAACATTTTTCTTAAACAAGTGCTACCAATGTTTAAGCCGATAAAATCTAATAAAAGCTAAGGTTATTTATTTATATCACAAAGAAGGATCATATGAAAAATTATTTTCTCTTACAGTTATTACTTACAGTGAGCAGACGAATGCATAGGTAACATGTCTTGTTGAGGGGTGTTAGAGGTCCATGACTGGCCAATAAAACTATTGCTTGAAAATGATATAGGAGAAGACTGCATAACCCTAAAAACACACGTTTATTATTTCATATATAAACGTTTACTGTCAAATATAATAGAAAGCCTACCCTTGTCAATAAGCCTGATCTTAAGAAACTCACTTTTGCACAGTTTTAATTTTAGAAAGAGCAACTTAATGCAATGCGAGTAATTACCTGGTTTGCAGACATTTTTACGCTTAGATTGTTAGATTTGAATGTTTCTGAGCCTCAATAATAATGCAATGCTCTTATTTTCGATTATTAGAAATATTTTTCAAAACGATGCGAGTTTCACTTGGGATGGCAGTTATCTACACGTGTTTTTTATTTTTCATATTTACACGAAAGATATCTATATTTTTCATTTGAATTAAAGCAACTCAAAATGGATAGAACATAGATTAAAAGAAACATTCTACCTTTTTTCTTCAGTATCAAAAAAGTAAAGACTTACATAGGGAAGAGAGTCTGCTGCATTTGGACATGGAAACTCAATTTACAATAATCTAGGCCAAGCTACTGAGATTTATATTTATATCTTTATAATTTCATCAACACAATAAAGATATAAAATGGAAAAGATAGTTTTAATGTTACAGATTGTACACTTATGTGTCAATACTGCTTTAAAGAAACAAAATAAATGTAGTTTAATATTAGCTAAACAAGGCTTTTTTTTATAAAAGCTCCAACTGCAAGAGAAAAAAAAAAGATTATACTAAATTAATTTAAAATCAATAAATTAACAGCGTAAAATGCTAAATCCGCAAAAATAAATTCCGCATATCATAAAGAACTTTAAATGAATATTGAAAATAGCTGAAATTAAATCCGCATAAAATTCTGCAAAATTGATCAGTTTGATGAACCTCAAACCACTAAAATTATTTCCGCATAAATTTATACTGTAATAATTTATTCCCTTAACCCTACAAGGGTTGTGAATGGGAGATACAGTAGACCCTCCTGTTAAAAATAGTTTTAACTTTTGATTAAACTTGTTCATACTAAATTTAAAAATAGTTTTAACATGTGTCATGTGACTCTACGCCATGTGACTCTATGTCATGTGACATGTGACTCTATAACATGTCACATCATCATTCTAGAAGGGGTAATACAAACTTTATATTGAAATCAGCAACTTTTCAAATATATTTTAGCCGACTGAAGTAAATTGAGAGATCAATATTTGATTAAACAAATATTGCTGAATTTTTTGTTTTCCAAATGTCAAAATTTCTTTTTTATTAAAGTTTCACGTACTGTGCCTATTTTCTATCACTAATTAAATATTCGAAGACAAAGACAAGATGTGTCAACTCGCAGTATTTTAATCAAGTTTTCCAAAAAATCCAAAACTATTTTAGAGTATATCTAGGTTGACTTTGTCATTGATATATATGCCAGAGAAAGCATCCGGGATAAATACCCACATTTAGTTCCCCAAACGCAACAGATTCAGCATTAACTTCCCTTTAAAAATAAAAAAAACAAACTAAAAATGGAAAATGATATAGCTGAGAATGCATCAACCTTATTAGAAGTGAATATAGTACACACTCACTTATGTTGGTAAGATAGCAATAGTAAATTTAACACAAAGATAGGAAAAAAAAGTATTAAAACAAAGGTATGCTTATAGTCTGTCATTTAATTTTAGATAAAAACCTAAACAAAATCCTACAAAATTTTAAACTTATAGTCGAATAACTCTAACGCATAATTTCAGCAAAGTTGCAACATTTTTGAGCAGAATTAAAACAGTGGAAGAACCTAGAGATAAAAACACAAGTTTTCCACATGGAATTTAGCCAGCTTACCCCCTGAATACTTATGTCAAAATTTTGCATCTTAGCTTAAAACTATTTATTTAGGCAATAATTCACAATACAAATAAATTTGGAACATTGAAAAATAAAAATATGAATGTTATATTTGTAAAGAATATTCGTGCTTCCAACATTTAAGCTGGTATCAATATTCCAGATTTTTTTTGATTTAAAATAATCAATAAAAGTTGGCCCCATATTAACCCAGTTTAATCTTTTTGTATCTTTAGGATATTTTTAGAAATAATCAAAGAAAAAACTTTTCCCTAACAGCAACTCACCTGCTTGTTTTTTTGAACAGAATTTGCTTAAGAAGCAATCAATTCAAGATGACATCAAGGGTTGTTTGTCTATTACTCATTAAGCTTTGAGTGGTTTAAGAAAACACCGAAGAAATTCAACAGTTCCAGAAAAAGTTGAGAGCAAAAAAGGATATAAAATTCTAACCTCCCAAGCGCATCTAATTTTCGCGACAACTTTTCATTCTCGTGAAACATTTCCTACAGGAATAAAACAAAATAAATAGCTGGACGGCATTTGATTCATCAGAGGATTTTGTTAACAGGTCGTAATAGAGTTTTTAATAATAATGACTTAATAGTATAAGTGATATCCAATTTTAACAAAAAAAAAAAAAAATTTTTAATTCGAACCAAAAGAAAATTTTTACAAAAGATTCAATGAACTTGTGTTCCTCTCCAAACTATTTTCCAGGAAACCATACTTACCTCTTGCTGTCTTTTCGCAACTGCTCTTGACCTGTGCAGTTCAAGATTTTCAGCTCTAAAAATAATTATCATTATTTGGAAATGGCTGTAACCATATAAAACACAGTATTATTATTAGCCGGAATAACCCGCATACGGTTTCTTCATTCTAAACAGCAATTTTACAACGCAGCCCTTCCACAAATAACTACTGTTTTCTGTACATTAATCACTCTACTCAGGAAACCATTGCAGTTTGCAGCAGCGTTTGCATGGCAAAACAAAAAGTAATTGTTGAGTTTGTCCTCTACAATAAACTATAGATTACCAGGAGATTTGATGCTGTACATTTTCACTTAGATACTCGATTGTGTTTTCAATATTTCCTCATAGGGTCTGCACTTTTAATCCCAAAAATGAAGTATAATTATTTTGTATTATTGAGATAATGAGACAATAATAAAATAAAATAAATAAAATAGCAATAAAAACAATAAGGCTAAAATTTGAACTTAAAAAAAAAGATTAAAAAAAAAAGAAAATATGTCCAAATTAATCCAATAACATCATTGATAGAATTAATTCAATCGTAGAACTATGCTCCAAAAGCCAAAAATAAGGTATGAGGGATCAGTGGATAGTGTAAATATATCAATTATATTATTATATATGCCTAATGACAATTTTGTTATGGAAAAGGCATGCAAAAAAAAAAAAAAAAAAAAAAAAAAAAAAAAAAAAAAAATTTCGAAGGTAAAATCTTTAGCTTACTTTAAATTATCATTTTCATTCATATATTCTTGTACAATGTCATATAAACCATTCTTTGCACCCAGAGCATATCTATAAAGCGTATTTTAAAAAGATATATGTTAATTTTACAAAACCACATTTTTTTAAAGTATAATGTACAAACCAATCTATCTGAAATTTATTCAGTGTTTTTATTTGCAACGAATCTAAAAGACAGATTAGAAACGAAAAATTGCCTTCGACACTTTATCAAAATATGGCTAAAGGTCCACATATGGGATAAAAGATATATGGCTAAAGGTCCCAATATGGGATAAAAGATATATGGCTAAAGGTCCCAATATGGGATAAAAGATTTTGTGTGGTATCTGTTTAAAAATTGTTTTTAAACTGGCCAATAACAATGATAAATAATGGATTAATTAAAATGAAAATATAACCGTTTGAGCTGAGTAATAAGTATATGATTTTAAATCTCTAGTGCGTTCTAATAAGTGTCTTCTTCGATAAAAACACAGAATGTTTTTTAAAGAAATTTTTTTTTTTTCAAATCTACACACGATTCACAAACAAATACAAGTTATTTCTTGTTTTACAAAAAAAATTTAGATAAAAATTATCTGCTTTATTTTTAGCCACACAGAAATTTTTTTAAATAATCATATAGGTTTTAACTATACTAATCACAACTAAAATTATCTTAAAAGGAATGTATGATCTAAGTTACCCAAAACCAGAGCATGAAATTTTATTAATAAAAGAAATAACTATCTTGATTGGAAAATCAGTTGATTGGGAAACTGTCAATTATTCCATCCTTTGGTTCCTTTTGTATTTAATGTCAGGCAATGACTTCTAGATTTAAGATGAAATATGCATGGCATCTACCAATAATAAAAAAATAGCTCATTAAATGGTGTGTATTTAAAATCTCTTTTAAATTATCTAAAATTGAAAATAGTTAAAGCCATCACAACCAAAAATAACGCATACATACTTACAAAGCCGTAGTTGCCCTGGGTGTCATATTCGAGGCAAGTTGATTGGATGAATTGTATGGACCTAAGAAAGAAATATTACTATGAAACAAAAATAAGCAAAAGTCTTCAAAAGGAATCTCATTCTAATTTTTGTGTTCTTGCCTTTTCATTAAAAATTGATGATAGTTTTTGATTGTTTCAGGGTTTTTACAAATATGGTAAAAATGTGTGCTACAATGATTGTAGGTCTTAAAAAGTAACTGAGTAATTTGTAAGATGAAGATATTTTTTGAGGTACATTTACCACTGTAAAGTTTATGAGCTCCTCTTCTTGGAATTATGATTTTTCAGAACTTCTTTATCAACGGATGCTCAAAATACTGTAACTGAAAACATTAACTGACTGAGTCAAAGAAGTATAAACACTTACTAGACTGTGGCGGAGAAAATGTTTTTGAACCAGCATCTGGACTTAGCGTGCCATAACCATTTGGAGTAAGTCCACCTTTGATTTGATTTGATGTAAGTGTGACCTGAGCCTCAGAATAAGGAATACCCAGCTAAAATATAAAATTCTTCAATTTTTTATTCAAGCCCTCACTATGATAAAATAAAAGCAATGCGAAATAAATATAAAGATCACAAGTTAATGCTCAAGTGTTGTCAAATTTTTTAATAAATAGCTAAAATCACATTAATTTGTGATTTTAACTACTTCCAATTTTATATTTGAAATAGGACATCATTAATTTGCTAGAGAACCTAGTCCACCTCTGGAAATTAATTTTAAAATCGAGAATGGAAAAAATGAACTTAGCAAAATTCAAATTTAAAAAAAAAATTTCATTTGCTATTCTAGACAATTTTACAAAAAATGAGGGTGTGAGTTGTACTGCACATTTTATGGTGAAATAAAAAAGGATAGGGGAAAATCAAAATAGTTGTAATACTATGTTTATATGTCAGGGATAATATTTTTTGCAAAAGCAAGTTTTATAGTGGGAATAATATAGTCTCCAAATGAACTTTATTGAGTTCTATTAAACTCCCACACAAAACCAAAAGTCTACAACCACTGAAAAGACAATTTTGCTATGATGAAAGTTATTTAAAGCCTCCTTTTAATTAGAAAGTTATTTAAAAAGTTATTTTAAATACTCTTAAGCTGCGCCATAAGATAAACATAGAAAAGCCATCCCACCTGCTCTCTAAAATAACAATTCTCTGCCTTTAGGAGCTTGATTTCTCTTTTAAACCTTCCCAGCAGCTGCTCTCTAGGATCCTAAAAAGACAACAAAGAAAATGTTTAAGCTGTTAGAATGCATATATGACACTGCAAAGTATTATCTCAGGATTTAAGGTTAATAAAGTTATAACTGAGCATTTGACTGAAAAAATCAACTTTAGAGAGTTACACAAATTTTAAAATGTTAGGTTTGGGTTGTGCAATCCCATTTTTAATTTTTATGATGATGCAGGGTTTCCCTTCAATCAATAAGATTTTATATGATGATTACTTTTCCAGATTGAATGGCCTAGTTCTAAAAAATCCCAATTTTGCTATTGGCGTTTTCATAGTAAAAGTAGTTGCTTTAAGTATAGCTTCTACCTAAAACTGGAATCATATTTATAACTGTTCGATTATGAACCTTTTTTAACTCAGAAGAAGATCTGAGAGAGCTTATCATCGAACTGGGCAGTGGTTGAATTTAAAGCTCCCATTTGTGCTACAACAACAATTGATAACAAAAATTATTTGTTTTTGCTCCCGAATGGATTTTAACCCATGACCATTATCAGAAAAAGTGCTACCGTTAGGCCACACTATCTTAGTAAGTCCACAGTAAGTTCACTGAAGAGTTTATCTTGTAATTTTATTCATAATTCGGTGACTCTCATTACTAGTATAAAAATATCGTATTTTTGGAGAGAAAATGTTGCATTGTTGGTATAAGTATAAATGATAAGATTATAATTTTTAAAGCTGTAATAAAATACTTGCCAGTCTAACAACAGGTTTATTTTTTATATTCTTTGCACGATTTGCATACCTCAGTGTATTCATGGTATCAACTGAAACTTGAGCTGTTGGTGAGACACAAGCAATCTAAATTAAAACAATATGTTTTAAATAACTAATAAAGTTCACACATGGCAACGTTTAAAAAAGAGATAAAGACAAGACAAGTCGCGGAAATAGATCTACCACACTAAATTATATATTTACCCTTTAAAATAATCCAAAATATAATTCAATTGGTTGAGTCATAACATAGGTAAAGAACATTCTGAAAAAAAAAAAAGAAAAGAAAAAAAAAATCAATAATCAGAGTTGTGATCACTTAGGTTACATCAGTGTGTACCCCTATGATATAATATAATCCTATTAGTAAGCAACATATTATTAATGAGCTTACAGAATAATAATTGATTTCCATATTTGGTGAATTAATCTACTTGTGCAAATCATTACAAAGTTTATGCACTCACCATTAAAGTATAACCTTCACCTCCTAATGTATCAGCAAGTAGCATTGTTAGTTTACTTTCACGATATGGAATATGACCTCCTTTTTTCTTAGAGTTGCCTAACGCCGAAATACAATTCCCTAAGAAAGAAGTTTTCGATTTAAAAATCCTTCACAAAATATTGATACAATATCAAGCTGGAATAAATTAACTGTCTCGCTCATTCACAAACTGATTAACCAAAGCCACACCAAATGGACACACAAAACAAGTAATTAGTTATTATAATCAAGTTTTTTCAAAATGGTTCTTCGTCGGATAATTTGCCTGGATAATTTCATCATTAAAGAATATTTGAAAGGGTTGATTCGGGGTTACAAATTTTTTTTGCTAAAATTTAGAAAACATTCCATCGATTAATTTAAATAATCTTTTTAATTTCTCTTAAAATAAATACACTGATGCAGGAGATAAATTGAAACCTGAAAGTCTCTTTGAATAAAGCTGTTCTAAAATATAATATACATCTCTTTTCATACAAGGAAAATGCTTGTATCATTATCAAACCTATAGGCCAAATGTTGCAAAAAGTAGCCAAAATATATAAAAAATAAATCAACTTACCTAGTGTAAGTAGGCTTTTATTGATATTATTTGATTCAGTCAAAGCCTCTCCAGTATTTTTTGTTTCTTTCACTCTCTCATTACCTAAGAAAAATAAAACGAAATTATAAAAGCATGGCCATGAGTAAGTTACAAGAATATGAAAAAAAAACTTTGGTCTTATTTAAAATTAGATCCCTAAAGCAAAATTTTTTCCGTTGTAACAAAAAACAAAATATATCTTTGTTTCCATTTTGAATTTAAATAAAAAAAGTGCTAGATTGAACTTTGGTTTATAAAAGGGTAAATAGAGTTCCGAACATTTAAGTTTGTCAGCAATTTTATTTTATTGTTAAGTTGTTTCAAGGTAGAGGACCTGGTAAAAATTTCGACTATGAACAGCTTTTCTGAAGTTTTAATTTTTGATAAGTTCCTTGCACAAATATTTCTATCAACAACAGGCTAAAAAAATCAGCTGTATACGTTGCATAATGCCGTTTTTATTGAATATTTTAAAGCCTTGAAAAAATTGATCATTTGCATTTAGAAAGCTTACCTTTTTGATGCGGTTTCTATACCCTAACTGAACACAAAATCTATTTTAATTTTTTTGGGCGATCTGAAGCCTCTTTTTTTCAAGGCTTTATTTGAATTTGAATGCTACGCAAAGCAATAATATTTAAAATGTTTTTATAAAAAAGTTTGAAACAAAAAGTCCAAGGTTTGAATATACAGAAAGAAAATAAATTTTTAAATTTAATTTTTTGATGATGTTGAGAGCGATTGATTCACCGCTAAACTTCAAATATAACATATATATACATATAAATTTTTTTTAAAATTATTTCCATAAAAAAATTCAGTTTCATCGCCATTCTGCTTTAACTCGATAAATTACAAAATCAATCACAAAGGTTTGTAAAATCTAAGTTTATTCTGTAAAAAACAGCTGCACAATTGGAGTCACCAAAACATTTTTTGTTTTTCTTTCGCATCAAATTTTTACTTTATTTTAAGAATTTGAATGAAATCATCAATACCTGCTAAATCTACAAAGCTGATCTTTCCATGTTTTATAGGGAAGAAACCACTTTCAAAATCTGAATCCACCTGAAAGAAATGATTTACAATATATTTTTTCAAGACAATGAAAGCTTTTATAATTCTATAGGCTTAAATAAAATGCACCTAATGGACTCTCGGTAATTATATAGACAATAAGTTTATCACATTCCTCAAAAAAAATCAAAATTTATCAGAAATTTAATTGACATTTCAGCAGAACCTGTATAAGACCAATACGAAAATGTTTTTTTTCTTTTCAAGACAAAATTTCAGATAAAATTTGACCTTTTATAAAAACAAATAAACTGAACTCGATAGATTTTTTTAAAAAGCAAGATAATGTTGCAGCTAGATAATATTTTTAAGAAAACTTCAGCAGAAAAGATTTTCAAGCAATATATAGATGATTTGACAAGTTCTTCACAACACAAAAGACCTCTATATTCCTCCAGCTTCAAAAAAAATAAAATAAATAAGAAACCTGGTATATAGTAAAAGAAAACAAAAAATGAAAGACTCTAACAGACACTCTATGGTCCTTCAACTTCATGCCAACTTTAAAAGAAAGGTTAATGAATAAATTCTGATTAAATTTCAAAATGTTTTAGTTCTAAGCTGACTGATGTCAGTTTCATAATCGGAAAGAAAAATTTTGAGAAAAGCCAAAAGCACAGATTTTTGTCATTTTTGAGTCAAAAATCAAGCCCGGGCCCTCAAGCAAGAATTTATGCCAGGTGTTCATATGGGCCCAAAGCTTCCCCCTATAGCCCTTTGACTTAATGCAAAATTTAAAAAACAAAAAGGTAAAGAGCAGACTTCAATTAAGTTTTAAAACTGTCATCTTTAAACTTAAAACCAATGGTTATGGGTCCATTGAATTTTTTATAATGGCCGATGACAAACTTACAAAAATAAAATTCTCTAATATAATAAAAAATTTCAGCATAATCAGAGTATACAAAAATAAGCTTGGACCACGAACAAGAATTTTCATTAGGCATTCATTTAAGAACAAAGATTCCTTCTATAGTTCTTCAAATTCACACAATATTTAAAAAAATGCACGGGTTCTGAGAAAATTCAAAGAAATGTTTATTTTAGGGCTAAAACTTTCATACTTTGGTATATTCGGGTTTCAGTACCAGAAAACAAGTGTTTTCTTTAAAGAAAACAAAAAATCTCGTTTTTCCTTACAATCCTAAAATCCAAACAATCATTATTAATATTTATAGAAAATAATAATGAATGCTTTTGGAGAAAAAAAACCAATAGACGAATATATAGACAAACATGGGTGAATTAATAGGATTCAGCCGGCTGGGAGTTCAAAAAATTTTATTTGATCAAAAATAAAGATATTTTTTTTGAAAAAAACTCAAAAGAACTAATGTTTATGACTCTTTAAGTTCAAATTACCTTTTTTGTACCTTCAAATTTTTTATTGCATTTTTAATTTAAGCAAAATTGAATTTTACTTTTCAGATAATTTTAAGGAGAATTAGCATAGCCAGGCTAGAATTTTTTGCAAACTGAATACAAAATAAACCCAAACCATTAAAATAGCTTTGAAGGGAATTAACGAAAGCCAATCATATCTCCAAAATACGGAATTATGTGGAATATGAAAAAATTAAATAAAAAATATTGTAAAGAATACAAATTACGAAAATGCAAATCTAGAAGAAGTAAAATATAATTTGCAACAATAAAGAAAACTAAATTATTTCAATAAAAGGTTTTTTTTAGTTTTAAAACCTGCAGAAAAACCTTTTGAAAAACATCTGGTTGTTTAATATTTTATTTGATATCTATCAATGCAGGATTTGACATTATAATTGATAATTGATAATCTAAGGCAAAAAATATTTAAAATATTGCAGAATGACTCTGTTTGCACAGAAGATATTTAGAAAAACTTCCATACAAAAAGACCTATTACCAGCTTTCCAGCCTGACTGAAAAACCTAACATAATACACTTAATAAACTTTGAAAATAAATATCTAAATAGTCGTTAATCTTTTGATCAAATAAAAATCAAATAAAAATAATCAATAATCAATAATTAATAAACATATTTAACATAAAAAAAAATTAGACAAACCTCTTGCGATTCCAGCGTGACAGTTAACATAGTGTGACTTCTACTGGAATGCTCATTTAAAGAATGCTCCCCGACTTGACGCAGCAGACTCCCTAAACAAACAAACAGCAGTAAAAAATACTGAGGTAATTAATAATTAACAAATATTAATAAATTATTAGAATAATTAATTAAAAACTTAGTAAGAATATGACAGATGCACTCTAATTCATTATAGTTGTAATCAGACTAACTCAGTTGAGATAACATCTTTACACAACAATTTCCATACACTTCTGTTGTTCATTAAAGTACCTAGCGGTGATAAACTGATAACAGTTTTTCAGAGAAATAATATTAAGATACTTTTTTCTAATACACCAAGAGTCAGAACAAAAGATCAGATACTATTTGATCTGAGGTTCCAAAGCAGTGAGCAACCACCTCGTGCATTTTCTTAACTATAACTGAAAATATATTTCATTGAGTTTAGGATGCTCTTTCTAACTGAGATTTTTAGCTTGAATGAGAAGACTTTTGCAAGTCTAGAAGGATGCAAACTCTGAAAAAAAATTTTTTTTTTCCTTGGGTTAATATTTGGTATTCAGAAAAGTTTTAATGTACTGCATGAATGCTAATTTTAAAATCCCCTAATTTTAAAAAATTTGCTAGTTTTCCATCTAAAAATCAAGATATTTAAGAAAACTTTATAATCATTTGACTGGCAAGCACTGGACTTAGGTTTCTGAATATCTAGTTCAAGTAAGTATTTTAAACTAAACTCCAAAGTTCATAAACATAATTTATTTTTATCAGATAAAAGTGAGTTATCATCGACTTAGTCAAATCAAGGTCAGAAATATCTTTGGCTCATTTGTAAGATGATTTCCTGTCAGAAATCTTTAAACAAAACTTTTATTCTAATAACCAGACTGTTTCAAAATAACAGACTAAAACAATAAATAAATATTGTCTGTTAAGGTGATACAGCCCATTCAGAAAAAAATTCTTAAATATCCATTATTGTTAAATTTTTTTTGCATAATTAACTAGCATATAATAAAACTAGTTCAAAAAATTTATTTTCAAGAAAAAAAAATTCAAAATG
>JAUZNK010037934.1:0-17658 GCA_035046665.1 Euphysa ruthae
TTATTATTTACTCTCATGCTAAGTGCATAAGAAACAAAGGTTTAACAGTGAAAGTATACAAGAAATTATTGTAATATAAATTTTTGCTAGTAGCTCTTTTCTATTCTCAAAATTTGTAAAATGTCCAAGATTCAGCTGAAATTACAAATGAAAATCTTAAAACTATCAAGTTCGATGCAAAGTTATTTTGAATTTTGATCTGAATAAACATGTCGTATAGGTTGTGATTTCTTGTGAGAAAGCGCTTTTTTTAAGCACACCTTTAGTTTTTGGTTACGCTAAGACAGCAGTAAATTCTTTCCAAAAACATTCAGGTTTACTTCTTGGTGAAATGCCTAATTTGAAAGCTGTGCTCATGAAATAATTAAAGGTCTGGTCTTATTATCCACCTTAAAAAATGGTATAATGCCTTTATATGTCATATATTAGATATATCTTATATCGATTTTTAGTTGTTGTTCACGTAATGGGAATATCTGAGATGAGAGAGTTTTTGTGATTGACAAAAGTGTTGGAGATTGATTTATTTTTATGAAGTCATTAAAGGAAATTCCCCTGAATATCTTTTGAATATTGGTCCGCAAGCGAATTTCACGGAGTTGTGCGGAGTTGTCTTTTTAATTTAATTTAATCTTTTGAGATTCAAACACAGTTTTCTTGATTGACTCTGTTCATTCACTTTGTGGTTGTGACTTGAAACTGAATCAACAACACTTCATGCACTGTTGATTTTCTTCAACATTCCCTAATCACTCATTGACATAACAGGGTCAATTTCAAGCCTTTAATATGATAATAAAGTAATATATTTTTTTTTTATATAGCTATTCATCATGTTATGGAAATTAATTTTTGGTTATATATGTATATTAATATTTTCAAACTTACTGTTGTTTATCTTGAATCAACAGAAAGATCTAATATACCTGTTCATATATATTTCTTGTAAAGTGTCGAGTCAATTGAGATAATACAAATCTCAAACACGATTTTTACAACACTGTCAAGAGTAAATAGTTTAGTGAGTCTTTATGTTTTTGTAAATTGCTTTTTTTTCTTCATTTCATCGTGAATAAAACGGGTTAAATAAAAAAAGTTTCTTTCCGTTTTCTATTAATGCCTTTTTTTGGGTATAGATAATGTTTGAGTAGACATTTTGTGCATTTAATATTTCGATGTCACTTACAATTGCAATTTTAGTTTTTTTTTTTTAGTTTACTGAGTTTACTTATTAACCTAATTCATCATGATTGGTTAGCTCTGCTGGCTTAGAGCTGTACTCTGACAATGGCCATTCAATATTTCCCTTCATCTTTTGGCTATGAAAATATCTTTCAGAATATTGCTGGTACTTCCATATACCATGCAAATATTTTTATAATTCTTGTTGAGGTTTATAATATATGTGTAACACATGACGCATGTTTATATATGAAGTGAACTGAACATATAATTTCTGAAATTTAACTGAAATTGTTAAAACTTGGTAACGGATAAAAGTTCTTTTTAAAAACTGTCGCAAGTTTGAGATATATATGCTACCTTACGACAGATAATTTAAAAAAGTATATTATGTATATTTAAAGCGCATTTATCTAATGGTGTATTTTTAGAATTATATGGGCGTAATGTGTAATTGTAATTATAATATAATTGTAATAATTTGTAATAAGATTTATGTTGTTAAATTTTATTATTTTTCAATTCTTTTCAGTTTTATTCTCAAACAAATTCTATAAATACTCTGCAATTGATAGAATTCAAAATTAATATTATATTAATAATATTATATAGTAATATTGTTAGTAATATGTTATTAATATTATGTTGTACTTAAATATTGCGAGAAATCTTAAGATCATAAACAGAGATCACTAACAAATGTAATTATTTTTAAAAAGTTCTTTTTTTTTGTACTTAATATGCGTGATAACGCCTAAAAACAATATTTTTGTGAAAATTTTTCTGAAAATTTGGCATGAAATTAGTTTTCTTGACGCAATATAATTTTTTCATTTGGCATACTGGTTATTTTGATTTTATTCTGATCACGAGTTCTGAAAGATGTAACTTTGGTCCACAAATAAAATAAAATTTCTATCTAGACATTACTAATAATTTTGGAAGTGTATGATATTTTGAAAATTTATCGGGCCCACATGAGGCTAACTTCTCATTTATCCAAATAGCATTCTTCAGGTATCAGTGAAGTAACTTGTTAAGTCTTTCTTTGCTGCTTATCTGCCATTTTTGGACAGTTGCTATGGTATATTTCTTAGGTCATTTTCCTATTTTGAAAATCTTATTTATTAAATCAGGCAGAAAAGGGTTAACCAACCAGTGATGTCTTCTATTGGTGAAGTTATAGTAATAAAATTTGCTCAAGGTTGTTTTTTTTCATCGAAGAAACCTTTCAAATCAATCAAAAAGTTTTAAAAATTCTGTTGACAGAAGTGAAAAAAGATGATTGTAATACATGTTGGGTTGTGATAGATTTTAGCATGAATAAGAAATTGGTGTAAAATTTGTATTTCTTTATTTTTGTAGTGTAATAAGTATTTATTTAATTTAAACAATCTTGTTTCTTTACAGCAGTATTTATATTTTTACTTTCAAGGTGAAGGTTCTCATGAAATAATCAGTGTTTTCTTGTCTCTTGTTTGAGTATGTTACACATCTATGAACATTTTACAATAAACCCTTTTATAAATACCCTCCTAGTTTAAAACAAACTTTCTGGAAAATATTTTTTAACAACCAAATAAGTTCATAAGTGCCCTGTCTAAACAGTGACTTTTTCTCACAAAGTTAGAGCTTTTAAGAGCACCATATTAAGCTTTAGTAAAATGACAGCAGTATGAGTGAAAAAATTGGACTGGTGATTTCAACGAAAACTTTTAATACATTTTTACTTTGATTTGAACCATTTTTATTTATGGGAGATATTTCTGACTATTGTCCTCTTTGTCAAGGTTTTTCGTTTGAAAAAAAGGGAGTTTAGGTTTGGGAAAATTTTTTTGTAATTTCTCTGCTAAGATTTCCCTTCTAATAAGCCTGCAAAAAATACAGTATTATTTTAATACAGTTTTTATTAAAGCAAACTTTGCATATATTTGCTATTTTAAATTACATTTTAATTGTCATAATCTTTCTTTTGTCTGAACTCACTGAATTCTTTGCTTTGTTTTAGATCATTTATTTAGTTAAAATATAATGTCCTCACTTACCACATAATAAAATCGACAGTTAAGAGGTAACTATTTGTTTAATCAGATTTAGGTAACCTAGTCAGAAATAAATTTAGTTATCATTTTTGTAAAAAAGTTAAGACTAGCGAAGACCCCTTTAATCAAAATCTCAAAATTATTGTTCTGAGGCTTCATTTTCTTAAAAGAACAAAATTTGCTTTTTAATTTGATTCAAAGATTTGTGTCCAGATTCTATTGAAATTTTCCATTTTAGAAATTATTGTCTTTAATAATATCTTTTACCATGTTCAACATTTTGAAAACTTTTCTGGCCCGGTACTCACGGCCCTAAACATGTATAATCTGGTCCGAAATTGACATTGTTTGATTTTTATTAGGAATTATGTTCTAATTCTGCTAAAAAAATATTTTAATTCCAGTTGTTATTTTAACTTTGGCCATTTTAAACATTTTTTGGGCCTCTGATCAAGTTGAATGAGAACTAGCCAACTGATGCCTACCCTTGCTGCTGGGAGGTCAAGAGCAGTATAATCAAAACTAAGGATAGAGATAATGCTGTCAAATTAAAGTTTTAAATTTGCCAAAATATTTGATAATTTTGATACGTATTTTAAATAATATAAATAATATCTAAGCCAGGCAAAGAATTTAGAAAAGGAATTGAATTGAAAAAAATTCTTGACTATATTCTCATCACTTAGAGTCACTCAATCTGTTTTACTTCAGTGAGAAACTTCTTGGAAATATTTTGTGGAAAATTAAATTTTCAATAAAAACTCATATTCTACAAAACCAATGATACATTGCACAAATATTTTATATTTATTTTCGGCCATAAGATTGATAAGAGAAAAACACAGATGTGGATTTTTAACAATACTTCCATCAGTTGGTGCTGCGCTCAAATAATGATTTTTAAAGTTTTTTCACAATGAATGAATCATAGGGCGAATCTTTTGAAAAATATTTCTCAGTACATTTAGGTCCAGACCGAAATGTGATAATATCTTTTTCAAAGTTGACTTTTTTTTTTTTTTTTTTTTCTCAAGAAACTTATATTAATTTTGTTGAATTTTAGTATGATTTGATTTATGATTTTTTTATATTTGTTTTACTAGATTTATCAAACTTAAAATTGGTCAGTCTTCTTTGTCTAAATCTCTTATTACAATGTGCTATCAAAGTTTTAGGCAATATCTCACACAATACATAAAACAATTTACTCGGTTAAGGATGGTTGTTAGTCTTTCAGTGTGTAGCGACGCGATGAAAGGATGCATGTCCTATATGTAATTAAGTTGGCAGTGGGAATCCTAGCTCGTGCTATGGTTTATATTAATATTCAGTAAGGTTTACAAAGTCTAGGTGAAGTTCAATGACTGTAAGTCTAATAGGTTTTAAGTTTAAATATAGATTTGTACCTTATTTTTAATGACTGATAAATTTTACAACCATATTTGCACGAAGTTAGCAATATATGACTTAATTTTTGTTATTATTTTTTTTTTTTTTCAGCTGTAGAAATATTTTGTTTTTGAACTTTGAACTTTGAAATCATCAACTCGTTTGTAGAAAATAGCTGATTTATATAAAAAACTAACCCCACCAACAAATTGAGAAAAATATTTTTAGGTAAATTCTACTGGAAACTTGTCCAAAAACCAATGTAATAAAAAAAAATCTAATTATTTTTATTTTATATTTCAATCAAGTTTTAAGAAAAAACATGACCCCGTCTTTTCTGAAAGAAACTTTAACTGATGTCATGACCAAACATGAGTTAGAATGGAATGAGTGAAGACATTTAAAAAGCAAAACATCTTGCTATAAAGAAAGATTATACTACAGTTATATTATTTATACTATTAAAATGGTGATTTGTATTGCAGTTGGATGTAGTAATGACACGCGATATTCCAGTGGCAAGATTAGTTTTTAAAAACTTCCAAAAGATAAAAATTAAAAAAAGAAATGGGTAGTAAACATTAAATGTGAGAATTTAGCATCTGAAAAACATTTCAGTTTATTTCATTTTGAAGAAAACAGTTTCCAGCGTGATCTGAAGGTAAGATTTTTATCAAAATATAACATTAATAGTTTATCCTAAAACTACAACACAAGTTTTAATTTCAAGTTGGTAAACGGAAATAAATAAAAATGTGTTGGTGCATTTGGTTGGCGTATGAATTTGTGTATGGTGTAAGGTGTATAATATTTTATGTGTTATCTTTATAATGAGCTATTAAATCTTCCAAAGATACAAATATTGAAAACATTAATAAAAAACAAATGGTGGCAAGCATAGGCACAAAAATGTCGCAACAATATTTCCATTATGGTCCCATTATACATCACATGCAAAAACATAGAGAGATTTATTAAGCATAGTAAAAAAAAGAAAAGAAGTGTTTTTTACAGAATTTATAGTCTATATTTAGTCTGTGAACTTTATCCAGGGAGCTAGAAAATGTTTTCTTGATCTTAAGTTTAAAATATTATAGTTTCTGTTTGATTTTAGTTCATTTGAAAGGCTGTTTGGTAGATCTTCTCAAGGGATTATCTAACCTTAGATGGCTGCTGCGTAGTGGGATTCTTCTGTTTTCACAAAGATTTCAGACATGTAATTTAGTTTGGGTCTACTGCGTAATTTAAATGCATATGAAGCAATACCCTGATTAGTCCTCATTTCAGTTGGCAGTTAATTCATGGCATACTGCTCAATATGAGCATGGACGACTATTTATATTTAAACAAAATCTGATACATTTATTTTGTGAAATTTTCAAGCAAATTTTAAGTGATTAATTGAGGTCTAAATACCAGACATAGCATGCATAGTCAAAGTGAGGTTGAATCAGAGCATTGCAAAGAGGAGACTTCAAAGGCTGGTGTTAAGAATATACTGCACTGCTTTCTTGTATTGGTCAGTGTTTTACGTTTCAACAAAAAAATTAAAATTTCTGTGCTGTTTGTTTTCTTTAGATTGTCGAAGAAAGTATTGCCACTTTTGTTGAAAGCCTTAAAGATGAATTTGAAAACAATTAAAAATCTACTCAGTGTACAGACTTTATTTCTGATGTAGCAACTCAGACAGACTTTGAAACGACTTGTTTGATAAAGGTTGAGATGTGGTATTCTCCAACTTATTCTTCACAGTGAGCTCAATGCAGCCTAGAGGAAGATAGCTATACCAATGAGAAAAAATTAGTCCTGGATATATCTTTTCAATCAAATCATGATTCAGATGAGGAGATCTTCGTTGGAAGCCAAGGCACTGAAACGGAAACATCTGAACGTAGCCGTAATGCTTCAGAGGATTAGAACATTAGCATGAGATTTAATGCTTTCATTGTGTTTTGGCATGCTTTGGTAGTACTGTTTCAAAGATGTTTAATATTTTGTTTCATCAAAGCTTTAGATGAGTTGAAATTAAAAAAAAAACTGTTGCACAAATCACTAAGGATAGAAACATTCAAATTAAAAAATATATGCGAGAAGAGCAATCTCAAATTTACCATCAATTTTATGTTTGGAATGTCTGCGAATATATTGAGCATAAAATAATAAATGCATCAAAGAAAAAATCGTGCAATACTCCTTTTGTAAAAATCCATTAAAAATCATTTTTGGTGGTCATGTGCTATATGCAACCGAGACAAAACACTGTTAAAAGAAAAGTGGCTCAGTATTTTACACCACAAACAAAACCTTTTTTGGAAACCAGTTTTTTAAAGAATGCAGTCACAAAGAAATCAACTTGCAACACACTAAACTGTGGTTAGATCCGTCGAGTGAAGCTTTTGAGCTTCCATTTTCCATGTTAGCATGGGTGAGACCAAAATCATATGAGTTTGGCGTGATTTTAAGTTCTAAAGCACAAAAGTCTTGCTTTATGAAAATGTAAAGTTAAATGTAAAGAAGGTAAAGAAAACATCAATAGTTTAATATGAATAGCTTTATTTTTAAAAAAAGCTTTTGAGCATGTTTCACTTTTTCTTTTAAAAACATAGATAGTTTCATTATCATTATCTTCAGAAAAACATTTTCTAATAGCCCAAATAACACATGATTGTATCACTCTACGTTTACTTTTTCCATGTCTGTCAAACACCCAAAGAATGTACTATCTATACGATGCATAACGGTATGATCTAGGGTAAAAGCAAAAGTTTATAATAAACTTTTTTACTTTGTAATATGATTGGAGAAATGAATTTGTTATCATAAGCATAAAATATTTATGCTGCAAAATGATGGAATGTTGTGACTAAAATAGTCACGAATAACAGAAGTGTGTTCATTCGTACTGGAACTCACTTGAGTCAACTGCGCAATTAAATCCTAAAAATAAAGAATGTTAAAAAATGGTTTCCTTGAAGTATTAACATGTTCCATTATGAATAGTTTGTTGTAAAATCAACATCAAGATATCAAGTAAATATTGTATTTAGCATGAAACACTGCAGTGTTTCTATATAAAAAACAATTTACACTTTTGCTCTGGAGCAGCTTTTATAAAAATGATAAAACAAAGTTACGATGAAAGTTTTAAGAAAATTAAAGCTATAAAAAGAAGTCAATGCTTAAATTTAAATAAAGAACGTTTTTGTTTTTTGGTTCTGGGCCCTAAAACAACCTTATATGGTGATTTGTTAAGGTTTCATGACATTAAAGAGTCATAAGTAAACATATCGGCCATACTGATATTATTTCCTCAAAATGTAACAATAGTTGAAGAAATTGTGCACAAAGTAGTATATTAGGTTTATATTAGTAGTATACAAAATTAGGTCAATGTCATGTTTTCACTTAAAACAAACTATATATTTTTTTTTGATTTTAGGAGAATATGTACTCTATATTGTTTCATCAACCGTATATTCATAATCATGTCTCAAAATATGTTTTCAAAAATTGTTGTGGGAATTATGCTGATCTGCTGAAGAAGTAAGTTAAAACTTCATAATCAGTGATGGTAAAAGATAATTGGTGTCAGTTTTGAGACTAAGTCTTTACTAAGTCTTTTTTTGGTTATAGAAAAGTATGTGGGGTTTTGGACTGGGAAAATATTTTACTAAATACTAATTATAAAATAAAATATTAATAATAATAATAAATATTAATAATAAATATTAATTATATTTATTTAAATGAGTTTTAGGGAGTTTGAAGAATTTTAAGTATGAAAAAGTGAAATACATTTTTTTAAAAATTTATTGCTGATAACCCTGTTTGTAATTTTTGTGTGTCCATCTGGTTGTTTACTTGTTAATCCATTTGTTATTGGACTCGAGATGACATTAATAGGGTCCAATAAAATTGCTCATATCTTTCCTCTAATTTGTTCTTTTCATTCGTAAGATTTTTTTTGAAAATTTTTTTTTGTGTGTGAAGATACAGATAAGAAATTTAAAACCATATAATGAGTTGTTTTTATCTATTACTTGGGTCCCAAAACTGAATTTGAGTTCCTTTAAAGATTTTTCAGTAAAACATAAAACTGCAATATTTGTGCTTAATTTTACATTTTCAAAAATAAGAAATTTACTTTTCACATTTTCATCACTGAGCACCAGGGGTATCCTTTCCTTTTTCCCACCTTTGTCAAAGGCTTAGTAAAGTAGAAATTTTAAATTTTGGTCCCATTTATTTTGACGTGGGCCCTGTGTATGTAGTCATTAAAGTGGGGTTACACTAAAAGGGGAAGAGGATCAAACCCCTTTTCATTTTATCAAATAATATTAGCAATATTTTACAAATACATTTCAAGTATTTCAATCCCTTATGGGGTTAGATTTTATACCTAAAAACTATCTTTTAATGACAAATTCAAAGAACATTTCAAATATTTCAATTGATTTCGTAATCAAACAATTAACTGTAATATCTTATGCTATACCTGATTTTTCATCTAGTTTTTCAAGTATGATTAGCTGAGCACACTTTTTAATCCAAATTGTGGTTAAAAGTTTTTATTTTATAAAACTAGTGTAATTATAAAATTCTGTGATAACGTTATTCTTAAATATCATGCTGATTTCCTGGAATACTTTTCTTCGTGGGTACCAATGCTATTAATTCTTAATTAAATAATTAGTCTTTTCACCTTCAAAGATGAAACATACCAATATTATTATTATTCATTATTTATTTATTTATTTATTTATTTATTGTGTTAGTAATTATATGCTATAATTAATTTAATTACAAGGACATGGTTACTGCATGTCTTTATTATAAAGACATAACATCTTATTTAATTCATCTGTTTTATTTTTATTTTTATGAAATGATTTTCTGATGATTCGGTCATTTGATTCATCTTAAAATTCTTTTTGCATTAAACAAGCATTCCATTAATAAAAATTTTAAACTGTTTTTCACAGTTGATTAGCTTAAAAGTTAATCAAGGTCTTTTAAAAATTTTCCAAGCATCAAAAACATGCCAGTTTTATCAGAAGCATTATTTGATAATAATTTGGTTTAATTTTATACCGTTAGGTATTTAATTATTTTTTTTATTGTTGTTTTATTTCAGATTTCATTCAAATGGAAATCTTTCAAAGGCATCTTTATTATGGAAAAATACTGTCAATAAATGCACTCAATCAACAAGTACAACTCGTTATGCTGGTTTATTCCTGTTATACCCATTGTCTAAAAACTTTCTCTTTCAAACGGCTGGCTGTGAAAGAGTAAACTCATTACACAGAAATAGTAGAACAACGCCGCCATTAGTTCATGCATTTAAACGACTTGAACCATGTTTTAATTGGAGGTTATTTTGGCAATTTTTAGAGCCAGATATATTAATGTTTGCGTTTGCAGCAATCAGCGCATTAGCAGTTGCGTTGGTAAATATTAAAACACCAATACTGCTAGGTGAGCTTGTAAACTCAATTTCTGAAATTTTAAAGTCTTCCGATACAAACAATATAATGGCGGAATTATATACACCTTGTAAGAAATTAGTGGTAAACTATATTTTACAATCTACTTTGACATTTATTTATATTACACTTTTGTCATCGTTCGGCGAGCGACTAGCTGCGAGAATGCGTATACGTTTGTTCACTTCAATTATGCAACAAGATATCAGTTTCTTTGAAGACCATAAAACTGGAGAAATTATTAACAGGTTTGTATTTAAAATTTTTTGTTATGTTTTATGTTTATTGTTAACCGCGGAAAATGAAAAATACCACCTTGTTGGGTAGCATGGACAGCTCACTGGGCTGAAAAAGTTGGCATCTGTTGACTATGTTTTTAAATATACTTCAAAAATAGACCTTTTATGTGAAGGTTCAAATTTAAGTCTAATGATGTTCACTTTTTGTTTGTAATTTGACTTGGATAATGTATATGATGCAAAGTTCATTATGCAATGATAGAAATAACCAGGACTACCTGAAGTAAAGATATTTTTAATTTAAGTAAAATTTTTAAGGAAAATTTTTAATGAATTTTTGATTATTTAGTTGGCCAAGATTCTACTGATCTTCATTGTTAAGAAAAATTTTGCAGAATTGAAAATATCGTTTTTTTTCCTTATGATGTAGGAAATTTATTCTTTCTCTGAACCATAGGTTAATGTATTTATACTACTTGTGCTAGAAAGATCCTCTATTATCATGGGAATCTTTTAAATTAAAACTCATTTTTTGTTAGTACAGTAAGAAACTGTTCTAATATTTATATCTTATACTTGCCATTCCAACCCCATGCTAGCATGAAATACGGGCATTAAACTGAGAATGTCTTATGTTTTAGATTTCTATTTTTTTAGGTTGACAACTGACATTCAGGACTTCAAAAGTTCTTTTAAACAGGTTATTTCACAAGGTTTACGTAGTGTCACACAAATGCTTGGTTGCAGCATTACGTTGTATAACCTCTCACCAAAACTTACTTCTTTAATGGTGCTACTTTTACCCGGAATAATACTTGTTGGTTCAGGCCTTGGTTCACTTTTACGATCACTTTCATCTAAAGCGCAAGAGCAAATTTCTCGAGCTCTCTCAGTTGCTGACGAGGCAATTTCAAATATTAGAACAGTCAGAGCATTTGCAATGGAGCACAAAGAGATTGGGTATGCAGTTAGATTTTACTTATAGTTTGAACGCATCCAACAAATTAGTTGTCAATAAATTTCTGCATTGGTGGTTAGATAAAATCAAATTGTGTAGACAATCTAAAAAAATATTATCTCCAAAGTTTAGGCAAAACCAATCCACTATCGTTAAAAAATTGTATGAGGCTACTATAAAAAGTTCTCTAAAAATGTGTTTTAAATCTTAGTGTGTTTTGCTGTAGAGGAATTTAGGGTTATTAAATTCGACTCAATTTATTTATCAACATCATATAATATTTAATAACATAGCTATAAACGAATGCAATGATAATTTAAAGGATTCATAGATACAATCCAACAAAATTTTTTTGTTTCAATATAAGTAGAAAACCCAAAACCAAACCAAATCTAAAGAGATTGATGCTAATTTGAGTTTTTTTAGGAGTTGGAAACATTTTAAAAGATAACTTTTATTTGTCAAAGTCTGTATGTGAACATCAGATTATTCTATTTTTATATAAAAACGTCTGAATATAATTTTTATACCGGATAATTATTTTTCATTTAACACTAATTTAATAATATTTATTAGGTGCATTACTAGCCTCTTTTCTTTAAGTGGTATGTGGCTAAGTTATTTACAGCATGTCCCATAGCAGCTATCTTAAAATGCTGCATGGAGTTTTTATGAAAAATAGTGCAAAAGGTATAGAGAGTATAAAATCTGGAATAACGAAAAGGAGAAAACTAAAAATTTTCCTATAATTCTATTTTTAAAATCGTAAGATTAAGCCTTGAATATTTGTGCCAAAACATTGTCCATAAAATGTTATGAAATTTTCCAGTGGCTAGAATTTTTCCAGAAATTTTACAAAAAGTGGGTACATAATAATGAATCGTACATAATACCCCACCAATAAGAATTGTGTGTGCATCACTGCAACAAAAAAGATTCAGATCTAGTTAATTGCAGTGCTTTAGGTACAAGAAATAATTTTAACGGACTGGATGCCCTTCCTGTCATCCACCCTGTTTTTTACAGATCAAGGAACTAGGTGTTTTTATTGTGACATCATCAATTGGAAGGTTGCCAACCAAAGCAGAAGACCTCAGCCTGGTCTTGAGACATGTTTATCCCCTCCCAAATGTCAACCAGAAGGTTTTGAGACCACAGGCTAATAGTGTTACTTGCATATATTTTGTTTACATACTTTTGTGTGATCTAATATATGTTACCTTCAATCTGTTTGGTTTTAAACCCGTTAAGTTTGTTAAAAAGTTTTTTTTAACAAATCTGTAATCTGCATTTTATCTTTGTCATTTATTTACTGTTTTAAGTAATTTAGCATTTATTTATCATTTATCATTGTATTCTGCAAAAATGTTACCTACAGATTTTTTTAGCAGTATCTACAGTCATGATTGTTCGTACATACCTATTTTTCATTTTAAATTTTTACCTCAGTATTGGTGGTTGTTTTTTGTTTCATTTTAAAAAAAATGTATCATCACGCAGAAACTGCTGTAACATAATGTTTTTAGTGTAGAATCAACCTTACACAACAAATAAAACAAGTTGTATCTGTTTGGTCGGTGGTGTAGAAAAGAAGTGTTGCACATAAGCAAAACAGTAGATGGATAATCAAAATTACTTTCGATCAAATAGCTTTTCATCAAATAATTTTTTAAACAATATGGTTTTTGAAGAAAAAAAAAAGTATGCTTTTAAGGATAAAAAAAAAAAAAAAAACACTTTGATTGTCTTTTTTTTCAGTACTATTTCAGAAATCAGCTGCGTTTTAATCTCAAACATGAGGTCCAACATGTGTGTGTGTGTGCATGGAAAATGAAGTTTTTAGTTGTAATGAAGAGTTTTTAATTGATGAATTCTTGTTGCTCAGGTGGTATTCTTCCGAAGTCTACAAATCTCAGCGAGTGAATGAACTATTGGGTGCAGGTATTGGTGCCTTTCAAGGGCTTACAAATATTGCAATCAACGGTATTGTACTGGTTGTGTTGTACACAGGTGCTGTGCTGGTGAACAATCAAGAGATGAAAGTCGGCCATTTAATGAGCTACCTCATTGCTACTCAGACAGTACAAAAGTAAGTTGTCTTGAGATTTTTCTTGTGTCACAGCCTGTTATTGATGGTTCGAATTAAGTTTTTTCAAAGCGTCGTTTTGGTGTCAATGTTTGACACATACTAATTAAAATTTTGGTTTCAAAAAAGCCTCTGTCAAGTGTCATCAACCTATGCATGTGCTCTGAATAATATGTTTAAATTTTGGATGTGTCAATGAAGTGTCATTTATGTGTTGGTTTTCGATTAGTGAGATTATTTATTTACATTTTATAAATGCTTTTATAACTAATTAATTGCTAAGAGGGAATCTGATGCATATATACAAAATTCTCTAGAGGCTTTGCATTCAAACTATACAAGCTGGGATCTTTGGAAAAAAAAAAGCACCTGTGTTCTATTAAAACTTCTCATATATTTTTTAATAGCATAAAGTCGGAATATAATTGTCAATTCAGTTATTTTAATAGGAAGATAATAATTTAAAAACATGAGTCATGAGTATGCTTAACATGAGTCATGAGTCATGAGTATGCTGTATGCTTATTCTGACAACATTTCTGGAGACAGGCTGCTCCTGTCTTCAGGAATAGTACATAGGGTACACCCCTGAATTGTAACTGATTCTTTTTGATGCTGGCTTTCCTTAAAATATCTTATTAAATTTAATTGGTTTAACCTTGCTGTTAAGCAAATATGAATCTACCGTGCTGGCATTAAGCATGAAAATTAATTTTTGCAGGTAAAAGTTCTGCAGATAAGTCAGAAACTAGCACAATATTTTATGGAATTCTGCTTACTAAACCTTTTTAAACCCTTTTCAACTATTTTTTGAATAAAACTCAAAACTGCATATGTATTGTTAGATGGATGAAATAAGAAGGAAAAACTGACATTTCATCAACACATGTTATAGCAAGGTAACTTGTCAATAGAAGGGCAATTCAACACGCATGTCTGGCCCATATGTGTCGAATATGTGTCAGGGAAGTGTGGGAAAGACATTTATTTATTAGTTTTCAAACGTTTTTTAAAAATTGTTTGATTAAAATTTTTGCAAATTTGCTTGTAGTCATGAACAGAAAGTATGTTTTTAGCTTTTTTAAAAATAATTTTTGCTGCTTATTTACTTTTCCGTTAACAAACATTTTAAGCAAAATTTATGCAACTGCAAAAGATATTGTTTTACCCATATACCAAATTATGAAGATCCATTTTTCTTTAGCAACATATCCTTAACGATGCTGGTTATAAAAAACTTACTGTTACATGCCACATTTTATTGGAGCAAAATTGCAAGAAACATTTCTATCGATAACTCGTAAACTTTTAAAGATGTTTTTTCCACAACTATAGATAACTAATATAATATTAGTACTAATAAATATTAAAAGGCTCTAAAGTTTAAGGGAACAGTTTTATTGAAATTCTTTGTTTGACGTTTTTATAATAATTAGAATTGAATAAACATGAATTTCATCAGGTAGCCAATCCAGTGCTTTACTTGTTTTATAAATCTTTAAGTTGATTTTTTAGATCTCTTGGTTCAATTTCGATATTGTTTGGTCAATTCGTTCGTGGAATGAGTGCAGGTGCTCGTGTGTTTGAATATATGGAATACAAGCCTACAATGAAGTTATGTGGAGGAAAGACTATTCCTGCCAATAACGTGAAAGGGAATATTTGCGTTGAAAATATAAAGTTTTCATACCCCACAAGGCCTGATCAAAATGTCTTTGAAGATTTTTCTTTGAATATTGAAGCAGGGAAGATGATAGCTTTATGTGGGTCTAGTGGATCAGGTATTGCTTTTGTGACATAGTGTGAAAGGGTTAGAAGCAATTTTTTTCAAAAGTATATTTTTTGAAAATTTTTGTTAAAAAAGGTGATAAATATAAAGAGATTTCTAAGTCTCTGTATATTTGTCACCTTTTTAGAGGGTTTTCCTAAAAGATTCATTTTTTTTCCTTATTATATTTGTATTTATATTCTTATTTTTGTTTTAACTTTCAATTTATATACTTTCCATAATATTATTTTTTGAATATTGTTTATATTATAATATAATTTTGATTATATAAAAGCTGTTTCAATTTTTATCGTGCGATGGTATCTATCGTGTTTTAATTGGTTAAAATAACGCTTGGGAAATGATGGGTGTAACAATTTAATTTGCGCGTTACGGCTAATTTTAAAATTTCCCTCAAATTTCAATGCTTTAAAATAAAATAAAAATTTTTTAGGAAAAAGTACTTTAGCGGCATTGATTGAGCACTTCTATGAAGTAGACAGTGGAAGTATTAAAATTGATGGAGTTGATGTTAAAGTAATAGATTCGTCGTGGTTGAGGGGAGAACTAATTGGCTATATTAATCAGGTAAATGTCATATTGCGATAATTAAAAAAAATATTTACATGGTGATACTGAAATTTGAAAAATGTACCAGTTCCAATAACTTATTTTATATAATTAATGACCCACCCATAAGTTTTTGCAACGGCACAAGATTCATTAGCAATTTCTGGTGCTATACGTTTTCACAAAATCTCAATTTGTTTTGGGAATTTAACTAAATTCCATTATTTCTATATTAAATTCTATTATTTTTATTTATATATATTTTTTTAATCTTACTGTGTTAAATAAAACAAACTAATTTGGACCTGAAATACACAAGTTTTTATTGCCCAAAACTTAATTTAATATTTTTTAATCCAAACCGTCTTAGGTTTCTTACATATTTATGTATTCGTTTTAACCAATTAACGGATTTTAAATTTAGGCTTATATATTCTTAAGTATTCTTGGCATTATTAACCTTCTTAATAATTGTAACAGCTAAATAAACTAAATAATACTTCTTGACAACAATTATCGCATTACTATAGATTATCTAAAAGCATTTGGAAGGTTTGTAATGTCCAGACAATTCTGCATTATTTGCAAACAACAAAAAACAACAAAGTTATATGTAAACAATAAACAGTACGTCAAAAATACTTTTCCTATTACATTCTAATTTGTGCTTGTAACCGCTTGTCAGATGAATGGTTGTGGTTTATTTTGATGAAAGCCAGAAGTATTATTTAAAATAAGTGAAAAGTAGAATTTTAAGCTTCAGAGAGGTTTTAAATGTAATTATCTCATTGGGGGTGCTGTATATCCTGTATCCCCTGGTATGTATTCTAGATTAATCTCTAGTGTATATATTTCAAAATTACTTTTTAGTATATATTTTTATACCATAAGAGTCAAGTTGTCTCTTGTATTGTCATATGTTTTTATTTTATTTATTTATTTTTTTTTTTTTTTTTGTTAATGGATAAAGGGAAAAAAAAAGAAAAAAAATCTGATCAAGGTATACATTCAGCAATCACCCCTAGACATTGGTTTGAAAAATTTTTTTACTGACCTTTTTCCAGTTTGTACAATAATTTTTTTTTGTTTTAATTTCTTTTATTAATCAAATTTTTGCTAAAAGAAATTTTGACAGACTCAAAATATATATGCTTAATTTTTTTCAATATGGTATGTGGTCTTCACTGCTCTTATTTAAGTTGTTTTTTAAAGTATTAGATATTACAGCAGGAATCTAAGATCAATGATAACCAGCAAACAATATTTTAAGATCGACCTTGTGCTTGTGTTGGGAAGTTAATTTATATGTTGCAAAGGTTAAATTTTTCAGGACTATGGAGTTTGTCAAATCAAAGTTGCCTAAATAAAAATGTATTTCTCAGCAATAATAAGGAAATAAAAGAGGTTTCATAATTAGTCGTGTCAAATAGTGGTTTTAGCAGTTTTTGTTGAAATTTTTAGCATATCTAGGAAGGAGACTTTATTGTTTAAAGTTTTTATTAAATTATTTAATAAGCAAAAATAAGCGATGCTTTTGCATTAAAAGATTATCATTTCACTGTTAGAATTAAGAAAAAGTTTTCTGTAGGAAATAGCAGTAGTAACCTTTTTCGTATAAGGTAAATATCTACTTTGCATATTTAGACTACTTTCATTTCACACGCACCTAAAATAAAATATACTCAAATTAATGCAGAAGTTTTTATATGTAGCACTGTGTTTATTAATTTACAGGAGCCAACATTGTTTGCAACTACTATAATGGAAAACATTAGATATGGCTCTCCCCAGGCTACTGACAAACAGGTATTTTATTATTTTTTCAATCATTTGTGTAAATTTAGCAGTTGTAGGTATTGTAAATATGAATGAGCAAATAACAGTGGTATATTGAAGTCATGTTTAACGATTCCCTGAACAAAATAGAATCTTGGCTCA
>JAUZNK010037956.1:0-17658 GCA_035046665.1 Euphysa ruthae
TATAAAAGAGATTGGCGGTAAAATCTAACCTGGCATCTTTCTGCGTTGCAAAACATAATTCGAGAATTAAAATACATCTTATCTATGAACAAAAATATATGGTAAATGAAGAGTTAGCATGCATGATAGAAGATGACAATAACATATCAAAAACACCATAAAGGTTTTTTTTCGTGGTAAAGAAGGAAAGCAGGGCAAACAAAAGGAAAAAATTATCAGACATATGCCAGAACCCTTAGCTTTGATTCTAAACCAATTGAAAAAGAAATTTCAAATACCTCAATGAAAGCGGTAATAATTCGCAAGAAGCGACAAGCGCCAGATGGCACATTGGTTCCTGGTGGTGGCGTTGAACCCGGCATGTTTATGCAGTAAAAATGCATAAAAAGAATATACGAAAAATGATAAAAAATTTTTTTAAATCAGCATTTAAAAAATTTTTTTTTCATTTTTTTTCTAAAATACCTATAAAAAGGGGTGGGCCTATACGCGAGTGGACCTGTACGTGGGTTTAAAATACAGGTAAAGAAAACCATGGATATATACACGGGTGGGCCTATACGCCACCTGGTCGTATCTGCGAGGAATAAGGTATATTTTTTCTTCTTGTAATTTTAAATTGATCTTTTAAAATAATTTTTTTTGCATTGGTAAAGACAAAATATAGTTCATAAAATAGCCTCAAAGCAAAATCAGGCAAAAAACTGCACTTCAACGAGGTTTCCGTGCTTTGACTGAAATTATACAGTTAGGTAAATAAAAACAATTTCTTAATTTTATTTTTTAGATATATCTTTATGAAAGAAAATTTATGTACGTTTTTATTTTCAATGTAAATTTTTGTAGCAGAAAAAATAAATTAATAAAATAATGTGATCTAATATGCATTTTCTATATGATTTCTGTGCCTGGGACGCCTGATTATGGTTCTTTTGAATTGTATGAAAAATATCAAAAGTACTCCCTGTGTAGGAAAGTTAACTTTTAGAAAATTTAACGATGTTGGCGTCATGATATATATTTCTATGTATATACTATTTTGTTTACCTTGTGACACAAAATATTTCCTCCAAATACGATGTATCATAGATATACCAGTTAAAATTTATGGTAGATTGTTTTCATGAAGGATTCCTACCGTTTTGATAAAACTTACAAAATTGACGACGGAAAATCACCCAAGACTTGTGATCGAGGGTCGTATGTTATTGAAATATGTTTAAAAGATCTGCAGGGATATTTTCAAGATAGAATTTGATATGAAAAACAATGCTATAAATAAAACTTATGGGGTAGGGTGGAGAAGGATTCCGCCTCCCAGTCCAAATAGTTAAATGAAGTTAAAATTGTCCGCTTTAAATACCACATGATGCGGAGTTGGCACAGTGGTAGGAGGTTTGACTGCTGAACGAAAGTTCACGAGTTCGACACCCACCTCTGGCGGAAATTTACTTTCCATTTTATTTCTGAGTTTCTGAAAACTCATTGCGTTATACAGCAGCTCAATTTTTGGTTGAATGAATTTCGTAAGGTGCAAGTGGGTGTTCTAAGTACTCCAATGATATAAAAAAGGGTTTCAATGCTGCATGTTTTTCATAAAAATATAATTTAGATATTACACTACCGAATTACAAACAGATAAGTTAGCAACACAATTCCCCATAACGTACTAGTAAACGTACTAGTGAATCTTATGATATTAACCAAAGTCAAGAATAGCAACAACAAATAACAAAAGGGTGTTAAATAATGTCCATTACCTAAATACTTTGCTTTAAAATGTTTGATAACTCATTTCGAAGATCATAGAAGTTGGCATATCTCAATGCCAATTCCAAACTGGACGAGCAATTATGGGCTATAGGTCATCTATGTGACATGTCTACGGCACTTGAATTGGTCTAGTAATTTTATAAACACATTGTCATGAAATATATAATTATCACCTTCCTCAGACAACACCTTCTTCATAACGCTTGCCTCATCGTATGATAGGAAATTCATAAAAAATACAATAAATTTTTTGAAAATTTCCATCAAAGGTGTCATATTCTGAAAAACCAAGTTTTTAAGGGTGTGAAATCAAAAATAACAAAATTCAAAAAAACGATTCTTTCATTCTTTTCAACTAATAATGGTAAAATTTTCAAGTCTTCATCATTTTTGGTTGGTCAGATTTCTGCATGAGGTGGTTAAACGTCCAAATTTTCCTTCTTGAGAAAAACTACAAAAGGAAGACAGAAATCTCAAAACAGAAGATAAACAATGCGCATCTTATTGTTTTTGAAATTTTAATGAACCCTGGGGTATTGTTTGATGGGACAGCAACTTAATTTATGACAGTTTCAACAAAAATGCAGGAAAACAAATATCGCTTAAAGACTAAAGTAAACATAATAACAGCTGAAGAACATGCAATCAAAAAACTGTTGAAATTGGAAAAATAAGAGAGAGACCTTAATGTTAAATTTATGCACCCTCATTGAGCTGCACCATCTTTTCATTGGCCAAATTTTTAATGCAAATGCATTGTATCTGTTAAACACGTTCTAGCTGCTATTGCGCCTCCAAATAGTGTTACCAGTTGATAATACTCACTTAATGATCCAAACCTCCGTTCTATTTTGGAACAATAAAACGAGACGTAACATATAAAATTGGTTGCATTGTAACTTTTTCTTTATTTATCTTAATGATTTTTTTTGCTTATAAAGGAAACAGGCGTTTACTCAATGGCACCATATTTTGAAAAAGGTCCCCCAAATTTTCTAGCTGACGGCAATCATCAATCACCTCTCCCTTTTTCATTGACTTGAAAGTTTTTCATCATTGTATTTTCTCACCTGCTTATTGGTGTATGAGACAGTTTGTGTAAAAAGTCTGATTTTCATTCTCAACACTATTTATGTCGTTTTATTTGGTAAAATTCATCAACACCAAAACTTAAACATCTCCTAAAATGTACACACCACATGTATCACATGTCACATTCTATTTTATTGTGAAGACCACCTGGTAAATATACTTTACAAAAAATAAAATTTTAAAACTTTGAATACCTTGGCTTGTTTTGCAGCATGTGCTCAAATTCGCTTAACACAAAAAAAAATTGAATTTTGTAAATAACATTAAAACTTTGTTATATGAAATTCTAAGTATCAAATATAGATTACAAATTTGATTAAAAATTATTTTTAGACCACTAAAACTCGTGATTTCATTAAATAATGATTTCAATTTAACACGGAAAGCGGGAAACAGGTGATTCTTAAAATTACGATATCTCAAATTCCGATTGGAATTGGATGCTCAAATTTTGTCAGAAGTTCTATCTCACAAAGTTATTTCAATGGTCCAAAAATAAATGATATTGAAGATGTATGGTTAAACAGCCTTATTGAGCTAATATTGAATTACTCACCATCGCCTCATTCTGGTTCTGCTTCAAACCATTGATATCGTCTTAGGTCAATGCTTCAATAACAGGTTGAGTTCATTGCGGTCAATATTCACACTAACCGTCAGCTCAACGTGGACAGAGAGAATGCTGCTCATCAAGATTATCCAAATCATCTTTTATGTACACTGCCCAGACACTTTGTTTCATGTCATCAAGATTATTGACATTTCCTCGAATTGACTGCCTGCAAAATTTTAAGATTTTATCAATGATTTTATCTGTTAATCTGTTCTTTCCCACTGCCTGCGGGTTTTCCATCGGATAATTCGGTGCCTTGATTTTGTTTTTTGTAAATGCACAAGCGGGTTCCCATACGCTTTTGTACATAGCCAGAGCCTCTGTTGTGGCGGTGTATAATTGGCCAAATGCTCGTTGGTATTTTGTCACCGTAAACAACAAAACATGAGTATTTTAGGTTATACGATCCAAATTAGCGTAAAAAAATTTCCTTGGCAACGTTTGTTTCTGTTGTATCTGATGACCCTTCATGGTTAATGAAGCAATAAGATATAATAAGGTAATGTGGTACGTGTCATTATATCACCTTTGGAAACGTTCAAGGGTCATCATTCATCTTTGTCTGGAAAATTTTTCACTGAACGAATTTTTCACAGCGTAGTAGAGAATCTCACTTATCAAAAACACTTATCAAAAAAGTGCCGCCAAACTTTGAAGTATGCCCTCTCTCCATCCAAGGTGCATCAACTGTTACTGCAACATTATGGATACAGGTACCATCATCAGTAATTTCTCCTCGGGTTTTATAGCAATCACATCTGCCTTTAGCCAATTCGCTGTATCATCAAACGCTTGGCTTTTTTCCATGATTGGACAAACAGCTTTAGTTGCAGCTTGGAATATGTGTTGCCACTTACTGGTTCTGGAAGGTCTAGAACACCACATAAAAGTAAAAGTCCAGACCTCCCAAAACTCTGCGAGCCATAAACAGCTCTTATGTTCATGTCGTATTCAACAGATTTTCTCTGAATAATTTTGAATTGTCGCATATTTGCATACGCTACATTCAAAAGCTAATGTTTCACATATTCTCTTTCTCTTAATAGCATTAGTTAGTTTTTTTTTAGCTCTAAATTGCTTGATTTGTCTTTAAAGAAAGAAAATATAGCTACTGTGCAACAGTTGATACCCTGCAAAAGACATATAGGTAAGTGTTTATTTCTATGACAGTTTTCTGGTATGCGAGCGGGTTTTATCAATATTGATTTGCTTTGAAAGCAAGGAGTTCTTTTGTAGTTTTCCTCATTCTATTTACAGTTTTTTCAGGAGTCTTATTTACATTATGTACGGGGACATTATTTACAGTTGAATATAATTTTATTTTTTTTTTTTTTATTTCCTATTTTCTATCAACCAACTCTAGACTGAAGGAAATAACACATCTATTAGTATGTACTTGCTTATGTATAACAACATCAGTAAATAAAAAAGAAAAAAAAAAAAAACAGACAAAAAATTTCAATTCCAAGGCTCATAACTCACATTTTATATATATATTGTCAATATTTCCAATCAACATCGCTCATATAACGTCCATCTCACCATTACAAATGGTGAAAATGAAGTTTGTAAACGGAAAGCAGATGTTGTTTACGCCCATTTAAAAGACAGCAAGATATGCTAAAAAATGAGAGGTAGCTTGTTTAAAATGAGTCACTGGAAGACTCACTAGAAGCCCCTAGCAACAAACACCTTTCTGTTGCTATGGAAGATTTTTGGGGAACAAAATCAGATAATCAAACAAAACTGCATGAGGTAGTTTATATATTCATTTTTAGATGTTCAAACTTTTAGGGGTGTAACGCGGATGGTATATATATTTATAGGAAAACCACTAATTTTTTTTTTTTCTTTTTAATTTTGGGACTTTCGCTTAAATCATAGTCGAACGCCAACTTACACGAAAATTAGAGTCAATTAATTATGTTCTACATGAAGGGGCAACGTAAAAAAAAAAAAAAAATCAAAGTTATCGCTAACAAAAAAAAAAAAAAAAAAAAGAAAAAAGTATGTCAGTGCACGAGTATGATAAGGTAGAAAAGAAAATCTTAGTTCTTGATGACTCTTTTAATAAAAATGGTGATATCATTGAAATAAAAAGTGAGGAGGATGAATTTGTTGACGAAAGAAAAATTAGAGTTGTTGATTTGACTACATCTTCAGAAGAGACAAGCCCTCAGAAAAAAATTAATCGGAGCTCTCGAAGATATCGTCAACAAAATAAAGTTGACAGTTCGTCAAGTTCTGAAGATGAAAAGCTTTCCAAATCTGGTAAAGATAAGCGAAGACAGCGAAGGAGGAGAATAAAGGATGAAAATGATAATAATAAAATTGAACCAGCAAAATACAAAAAAAAAAAAGAAACTAAAAATAAGTTTTTTGATTTGAAATTATACGAATCCTTTTTTGACAAACCATTGCCTCCTAAAGTGGATAAACAAAAAACCGAACTTCAATTAATACACGAAGGAATCGATCAAAAAAGGAATTATTTTGATGATTCCATGTGTCGAAAAATTGAAAAGAAAATAGATGAAATTGCAGAAAAAGCAAAATGTGGTCTTTATCAAACAAAAACATTTGATCGTGCACCTTTAAGAAATAAATATTTCTTTGGAGAAGGTTACACTTATGGTAAACAAATGGATCAGAAGGGTCCAGGACAAGAAAGACTACACAAAATAGGTGAAGTTGATCAAATTCCTAAATGGATTCAGAAACATATTATTAAAAAACTTGAAAGAGATAAAATAATACCAATAGGGTTTGTAAATAGTGCTGTAATAAATGAATACTTTCCTGGTGGCTGTATTGTTTCACACATTGATCCTGTTCACATTTTTGATCGACCTATTATTTCAATAAATTTTAATACCAGATCATTTTTATCATTTGGTTGCAAATTTTCATTCAATCCAATACGCACTTCAGAACCAGTTCTTGCGTTACCATTAGATAGAGGATGTATGACAATGATTAGGTAAATATATTTAATTTGTATTTTTGTGATTGTATTACCTTTAGAATGTAGAATTAAGGGAGACGACGCCAATTCCACACTATGGAAACTATGGAAAACCCCAGAAATCAGGCAGGGTTTTCCAGGCTTTTTGGGGCATTTTAATTTACAGTTTTACCCAGGAAATAACTTCATGATTTGTTTTGCTCAATTTTAATTTATAAAAGTTTGAAATAAAATTATTAAAATTAAACTTTTTTTTTTTCATTGGCCTAAATTGTTAAAGAGAATCTTTAATCTCTAATCAAATGATTTAAAAATTTTTATAAAAAAAAAAAAAAAGAAAAAGAAGATAAAGAAAGTTTGTAATTTTTTATATTGTTTATTTTTAAAAAAAAATACATGGAAATGCATATTGATATAAAAATGCTAACGAAAACGCTATGTAGTGTATTATGTTTAACCATAGTCTATAAAAAGCCAGAGTGATTAATTTAAAATAAAAATTTATAAGTTTTACGATGAGGGATAACCATGGAGATGGTATTTTTCCATTGCTGATTTCAGTGATTAAGATTTCAGGCCCCCAGGAATTTGTGTTACATTTTTTTAAACTTGAGCCACAAGTTGTAGTAACAGGGAATCGCTAGTGATGAACTCTCTTTCCACGAGAATGCTATCAAAAAAAAAACACTTTAAAACCAGAAAAGACAGTGTCTAGTCATAATATATGTTCTATATGTCATGAGGGTATTCTCTGCAAACGAGAAGTGTAGTTTCAAGGAAAATATTATTTCGCCCTGGAGTTATTTTTGTGGATTTCCAAGTCAACAACTTTGGTTTAATTCTGGTTTTACCCTGGAAAACCCTGTCCGATTTCCAGGGAGTCAGCACTCTTATTCAATTCCAAAATTTATCACAAATATTGTTATGCTAAAATCTAAATATGAGGCCTTAAGCAGTGTTCAAGATGGAAAAAGTTGTTAGGTCGTAGCCCAAACCTTACTTCCCATGATTATCTTTAGTCTGATAATATAACAATAACAATACGTCGCAGTATCGCTGCCACTAAAAAATTGTTAGAAATTGATATTTTTTCAATTTCAGTCTTTTAAATTTGGTCTGGAAAGAAGATGGAAGCAAAATATTTAAAAGTAATGTATCAAATAATATATAAGCTACATGTTTAGTTAATTTAGTTTTGTAAATTCAGTTTGGTAGATTAATTTTTGGAATTTATTTTTTTGAATTAGTTTTTGTGGTTTTAGATTTGGTAATTTTGGTAAGTCAGTAATAATAATAATATTAATAAAAAAAAGCGAAAGATCATATAAAGTTGAAATATTTACAAGGAATAAAGTTTTATATATTATATTTATAGCGAGTTATTGTAAGTGCATATTTTTAGTTAAAGTTTCAACGACAGTTCTATGTAATATAAATGGTATTAAATATATGTATATATAAATATGTATATATATTTTTTTAAAAATATATTTGGATCTAAAAAAGGATTTTAAACAGTTTAGAATATAATCAAAATCTATTTATGAAAAATTGTTTTTACATTTTTTTCTTTTTCATAATACGAACAATAAGAATGTTAGATTTCAAGTTCTCCTTTTTTTTTTAGGGTAGATGAATAGTTTACTTCAAACTAATATTAAGACCAAGCAACATAATTAGTGAATTGGACAGTGATATTGTAGTATCATTTTGCTTCATGATCTTCAAATTTCAACAATTTTCATGTTGCAAGTTTTAAAATTGTTATTCTGAAAGAATTCATTTTTGAACATATAAGTATGAGTTAATTTAAGGCTTAAATAACTTAGTATTTACAGTAGTATATATAACCTCTTTTCAATCCTAAATATTTTTACTAATTCAATATAATAATAATAATAATTATAATAATACTTAATTATACTATAATTATTCAATAATAATACATATTTTACAAACTTTAAGTGACTAAACATAAATTGAAAAACACTTTTTCCTCAAAACTTTGAAAGTTCATCACTTTACTATAATTCAGTTCTAAGGTATTGTGTTTTATTTTCTTTATAGTGTGTATGCTGCAGACAACATTACACATTGCATACGTCCTTGTGATGTTGTGGAAAGAAGATGTGTCATTATTTTAAGAAGGTTTGCTGTTTTATTATTTGTTCAATTTTTTTTTTTTGACTTTTCTTATTTCTCATTTTTTTTATATAAAAATTTTTTTGCTCTCCTAAAATAAACCTTTCAAATAGCTCCATTCTAAAATTTGAAATTTAGTTGACAATTTTCTGAGTTAACTGTGCTGTTACCGTAATTTAGACCACTGTTTTTTTGGAATACAAAATTTTAATAATATATAAATAAATCATTTTTAAATCTTCTAAATGGTCCAGATGTTGAAATCTGTCACATTTTTTCGTTTTTCTAAAGAAATAATAAATTCTGGATAAATGTTTTACATTAAACTAAATTAGTTCTGATTTTAAAAGTTTTATCTGAACTTCTTTTTTCAAAGATGATGTTTTTTGGCTTATCTGGAAATACTTTTTGGCTGAGATATCTGTTAGAAAATATTATTTTTGATGATTTCATTTAACCCTTTAACAGTGTCTGACGGATGTGTGATGTACACCTTGTCTAGACTGATATTTGTTTTTGAAGGTGACTAATTTCAAAACCACTTTACATCCGTATTATGGCCATAAAAATATCCCATTTCTATCAAACCTTTAGTAGGATGTGCAGTCCTTATTTTATATATATATATTATTACAGATTTGCTATATTTTTCGAAAAATCAGGTGCTTACATAGGCAAAGAAGCTTTTTCAAGATGGTAGAGCCTCCAACAACCAAAAAAAATTTTTCTATTGAAGATGCAGTGAATTAATTATATGCTTAAAACAGATGATGAATTTTCAGAACTCAGTACTGACAATAACTCCTGATTCTGGAAGGGAAGAATTGAGTAGGTTGAACTTCCTTCATCGACTCCAAAACTACAACTGGTGCTGATGATGAAGTTCCTGATCCTTCTATACCACAACTTGATTTTCATCTTAATAATTACTGGCCTGTAAATGAAAGCTAGGTGGATGAGGCTCCACCAAATGTAGGTAGGGAACAAAGTTTTAGTGATAAACCTTTTCAGCGACGTCGTAACAAACAGTGATCCGATTGAAATTTTTCAACGATTTTTTACTGATAAACTTATACCTATATTATTGGTTCAGCTAACCTTTAGGATGAAAAAACTATTGAAAACACAGCTGAAATAAAAGCCCATTCAAGATTGAGGGAGAGGAAACCTGTTACTTCTGATGAAATTAGAATTTATATAGGATTATCAAACCTGTTAAAATTCCCCTGGTAGTTGATCAGTACAGTATAACAACAAAATAGGAGGGGTTGACCGCAGCAACCAGATGATCACTTTCTATCAAGTGGAAGGCAAACTTGTTAAAAGATGGTATAGAAAGTATTTTATGCATTTAGTCAATATATATATCTGATGACATTTACTCAATGTATGTATTTTCATACTGTTTTCATGCTTTTCGTGCTTTCATGTTGTTGCTAACAAAATGGGCAACAAGATATACAGCTTTGAAGTTTAGTTCATTTGTGATATTTATAACCTATGTTCAACACCGAAAGAAAGCAAGCCAACCCATGGTAACCGAGCCGTTGCTCCTCATTGAACGTCATTTCGTGCAATTAATTCCTCCAGATCTGTCAGTAAAAGAATAAAGGGTTAAAGAACATTTATGCTGTTGGTGGAACTTTTTATGCCGTTAAAGGGTATGCTAAAAAAACATTTGGTGCTGTTAGAAGATTGTTATTTTTGATCCATACTTCTATTTGTCAAAATTTCTCCTTTCTGATCCCTAAATGGCCAAAAAATGTTCTCTTCTCATCAATTTTGATTGGTGTTTATCTTTTCAAATTTTTATGTTAGAATACCGCTATACAACTGTTGGATAATAAACTTTTGATAATTCTTTTTCATTTTCAAACACTTTTTTTTTCATAATTTTTTTTTTTTAGTCCAAGAAATTAAAATTTCTATCTAGTGTGTCTGAGTTTCAGCCATTTCCAGGCTTGTTCAATCAATGAGAAATTTTTTTCTTCATTAATTTTTGGAAAACATGACAATGCATGAAAAGACAAAGTAATGCATTAATACTATCTTCTTCTTAACTTGCGTTTCAGGCCTAATACCAAAGTGCTAGCTTTTCAAATACTCTCTGATTATTTGTTTTTTAGAGTATATCCTAATGCACACAGAGTTGATGATATTATTACACCGGAGCGGTCATTGTCAATGAGCAGGCGTATTCAAGAATTCACAGCTGAGACTCGAAAGCGTTCGCACACAGCTCATGATGATCGCATATGTGATAGCCGAGATGACCACTATCGTAGCGGAGGACCAATAAAAAAACGGAGGACTAGACATAGTTATTAGCTGATGCATATTACTAATGGAGTAGTTGAGCATCTATAATAAAGTGAGTAAATGGTGGATTTTGAAAGGAAAATTGAGCATCTCCGTTAAAAAAATAATGCATTACGAAGAAGAAAAATATAATTGAATTATTCAACTCTAGAATATGCTAAAAAGTGCCACATCAACAACTAAAGTTAACAACTAAACAGATAAAACAGCTTGTGTCTTGATTATGCGTCATTACATACCAGGCTTTTACATAATATCTGTCACTAGACTGCAAAATATTTATCTGGACTTTTCTGAATGAAAAAATTGAGATCTGATAAAATAAAACTTGTTGAAAATTTTCTGCGTTCCCTATCCTTTTTGTATGTTAGTTTTGTTCAAATGGATATAATTTATTTAGCTTGTTTATTAAATTTTTAGCGGTGCATTATTACCTTGTTTGGTGAACTTATTGATTGGGAAAAAAAAGATGTCACTTATATTTTCAAAATGCAGATATTGGGGTCCAAAGAACGATTTACTAAAATCATTACCAGACCTCTCACAAAGAAATCTAAAGACTGGTTTTTTTTAGTGCAGAAAAAAAGTTTTATTGATTTCCATAGTGTAAATTTCTGAGCTTTTATTTCGTGGCCCGGGTAAAGCTCTCCAGAGGCATTAAACTTTTGGGAATACTGACCTCAAAATTTCTAATAAAATCTTCCGTTATGACACCACTTCTCATTTAACCCAGGTGATATTGGAGGGAGGTACCACCTGGAGATGGGGAAATTCTTTTTATATTTTTATTGTAGCTATACAATTAGAGTTTATGAATCATCGAGGTAAATGGCCTGATAAGGGTGATTTTGGTCCCAGTTGGCCCTATTCTATAGAGTACCTAGAGATTTTGAGGTCTATTTTTACGAAAAACCAACTAAACTACAACGAGGTTTTTCAGAATTTATTTTTGGAATAAGCATCTAGTAAGGACTCGAAAATAATCGTGTTTACTGTAGGTATTAAAAAAACGGTGTTTCAAAATATTTGGTCCGACCCTAGTTGACTTTTCACAAAATTTTGGTCTCAGTGACTGTTATTTTACAAAAGGTATCTTTTTTAACAATTTTAAGGTGTCTGACGATATTAAAATCATGGAATCTCAAATTTTTGAATTTCTTGTTTAGAATCAAAATTTATTCTACTTTTTGAATCTCAAATCCATTTTTAGTTAAAAGTTATAATTTTGAAAATATTTTCATTTTTCTGAGTGGTACTATAGGGAAAAAATGGAATAAAAACATGGGGAATTTTCTGGCTTGCTTTTCTTTCCCTTTTGCTTTTAGAACTAGTAATCTCTGCAGCGTATGATGCTTAGTGTTAGTTTTTTCGTAGAATGCAGAGTTTAAACAAGCCTTTATGGAAAATAAAAGTAAACAAGACATTTTTTGTACTTTATCACACACAAAACTTATAAAAATTGAATGTGAAATTCGAAATCTACGATAAATTTAATGTCTGAAACAATCACATTTTATTTTTCTTTTGAAAAATATAGGGGGTGTGGTGCTTCCCCCTTAAATAACTAAAAGTGTTGGAACCAAAACACTGTTGAAGAAGGAGAGGTTTATGGATCTTGATTATTTTTGTTGGTTATTTTTAAAATGGGGTTTTCTCAAAATAATTTTTTTTAAACGCATATTTTCTTTAGTTTTCACTAAATTTGCCTTTAAGGCTAAAATTAATTAAAAAAAAAAAAAAAACTGGGAGTTTGGTTAAACTTAAAAATCTTTTGACAATTTTGGTTTGATTTGTAATGTAAGCCAAGACTTGGAATATTATTTGTGCTTGTGATAAGTATTTCTAATTAATGCACCAAATTAAGTAATCAAGCGAAAATTAGTAAAAGTAAGCAAGCTTGATGTTAAAATTAGATTGAAAAGTCAGAAAGATTTTTTATTCATATATATATATAATGTTTTGTGGTTTTAAGCTAAGGTTCAAATATCTCTAGTTAATAAAATAAAATTAAGAATACCAACAGGTTTATTTTTCCTTGTCATCATTAAAAATTTGATTGTCAGTTCCAGATTTATTTTCGCTTTCATTAAATAAAGGATCAAAGAAAATTTTGCTTATCTCTTCTAGAAAAGCGTCTTCACTCCTCTGGATTCTCCCCTAATCATCGCAACCATGGCCAATAAAACATGGTGCGTGAGTTATTGAGGTGTTCCTATACCTTAAAAGCTAAATGAAAGCTTTCAAATACACTATTACAATTATATATTTTTATTGAATGTTACACATAGCATAGTAATAAATAAAAATTTTATTTTTGAAAATTTACATTTGGGCTTGAGGAATTGGACCACGGGATCATAAAACCCTAAAATTCCTGCGGTCTGTATCTTGAGAAAAAAAATGATCGGTTTGATCTCTAATTTTGATAGCATGAGCATGTTTTAATTTAGAAATAAAAGTTTCTGTTTAATAAACATCCTAGCATGATTTAAAGTCTAGAAATTTCTGTTTTTAGTAAATAAGCACGCCGTTGGATGGAGATTTTGAAGAAAAAATACACAAGATTTTTTTCACTTCCAAAAATATTTATACAGAACTAAGTCATAATACTTATATCAACATCCTGTCAAAATTTGGTGGCCATCGGTCCAACCGTTCTTGAAATATCTTTGCTGCAGCGTGGAAGATTTGTCAAAATAATAATAGTATTGGAGAAAACAGCGTTTGAAAATTTACTTCCATAATTTTTTAATAATAATGAACATAAAACCATAAGAAGTAACAAAAAATTTCAAGAAAGTGAATTACTCTCTGGTATTAGTTGATGGTAGTCGAGACTCTCAGGTCGAATCGCTTCAATATTTTTAAGCAAAAGATTTGAAGTGCTCAATGTGTTCTTCATAACGTCTACCATATGGAAAGTCATTTCTTTCGCTGTAGTAGTGTGGCAATAATGCTCCAGAGGCCTAAATATGTGCTCATTTTTACGAAGTATTTCAATCTTGAGCACCCGCAAAATTAGCTTTTAGACAAAAAATCACGAATCTGGACTAATTTGTCATAAAAAGAAATAAATTTTTGGGACAAAATTTCATAAGAGGTGATTTTATTTTGAGCATACACAAATTTGGTGTTTTTAACTAAAAAAGAGCAAATCCGTATTGCTTAGTCCAAATAACAAATGTTTTGTGGAATAAAACTTTAAGAACACATTTTACTTTGACAACCTTTATTGAAATATTTCAATAAATTTGAACTTTTCAAACAACAAAGCACAGTCCCGTATTAATCAATCTGAATGAGAAACATTTTTTGGGACAAAACTTCATGAGTTTCAATACATTTTCGTTTTCATTGAAAATGTATTGAAAAATTGAATTAAATTTTAGCATCTACAAATAAGATCATATCTTTAATATTTAATCAGGACAAGAAATCATTTTTTGGGACAAAAGTTTACAAGGGCCTGTTTTGACAAGAAAAATAATTTTGGACATCTACGAATTTGAACTTTTCAGCTAAGGGCCTACTATATATATGAGCCAGCCTTAACATTAGTTTACTTTTTATATTACTTACTGTTGCTGAGAAAACGTTTTGTTCTATATGAAATGAACCAAACAACACAAAGATATTGTAGAATGTTGGATTGCATAAACAGTGTTAGATTCGAATAGATTGGTTGTTTGGTGGACTGAAGTTCCTCGTGTTAGTATTGTAACCCAAGTAAAAATTAAAATCGAGTAGGAAATTTTCACAATTGGTTTAACCAAGTAATTAAACATGGTAGTTTAACAGCGCCTTTCATCCGTCTATCAGAAGATCTACTGCTTCTTGATTAACCACATCTTACTCAATACTTTTTTTTAAAACGCTGCCACGTTTAAAAATACCTAATAATTTTGGTTACTTACTCAGTACTATTTGTTAAACCTGCTATATTAAAGTTTGGATGTTTGATTAAGGGTTAAGGGGTCAAGAAAGCATTCAGTTGTCAGTTATCAGCTATTTTTTTGAATAAAACTTGGAAACTTTCAGGGTCTTTTGGAACCGAAAAACTAGAGGTGTGTGTCTAAACTTGAGTAAGGAAAATCTTTTACAGTATTGTTTGCATGAAAAACGGAGAATATGGACAAAGTAATCGATTGAATAACCTGGCAGCGCTGTCTAAGAACTTTTTTCATTGGGTGGTTGCCTATTGAAATTGTTATCAGCTAATCAGTTATATATTATCAATTTTAAGGACGGATCTTTTTTTGTACCGAAAAGTGTTGCAATAGAAAAAAACTGTTGCAATAAAAAAACAAAAAAAAAAAAAAACGAAAAACAACCTTGTTGTAAGCATATGCGCGCGCACCGTAAAGGCTTCGTTGATTGGTGGAAGAGGCCGAGAGTGTTGAATATAGCGCTGGACAATTTTAGAATTGGTATTTATTTAAAGAGTTGATTTCATTATTTATTTACTTCTTTGCAGTAAATAAATTATACCTAAAATATTTTATTTTTCTTTTATCGTTTTTTCGGTTCATTAAAATGTTGATAATTTTACTCATTTGATGAAATAATACTTGACTTTTCACAAGCAAAATATCTTTGAGTTGCATATTCACTATTCTTAACAAAAAAATGAATATATTTTAGTGTCATATGATGTATATTTATGCAAGAGTTGTTGGGAAATTTTCTCTTTAAACGCGTTTTTCCCACAAAACCATGTTTTTCAAAATGCTACGACATATAACTCCAAAAGCAGTTATCTAAAATACATAAAAATTTTGTACGTTGCTCAGTGCTATTAATTAAATTTGCTGTAGTAAAATTTTGATGTTTACTTAAAAGTGTTGAGAGATGACGAGCTGTTTTTTGGTTGAAATTCGGCAGTTTTCGAGGTCTTTCCAGACCGAAAAATTTGAATGAAATGATACTACAGACGAAAGGTTAACACAAAGGTTACTGCTTGATTTTACTACAAGTGTATTTTTTTATATGAGGAGTACTAGTACGAAAGTTCATTATTAGTAGTTTAAAGACCATTTAAATATTTTTCGCAATGTAAACTCTACGAGACCAAAAATATAGGTTCATGACCAAAAAAAGATTTTTCATTCTTTCAGAAGGCTATTCATTTTTCCAAATTCGAACTTGGAATTAATAAAAACGAAAATTTTAGACCCTAACAGTGTAAACTACTTAAATACATCACGTGACTAAATAAGCTCGTGTAACACTACCATAATAAATCACGTGACTAAATAAGCTTGTGTAGACATAAAACATCAAATTTCAAATTAGGGGACCACTGATTAGGAGTTTATGAAACTCAATAATTATATCATTCCGCTAATAAAACTCAATCAGATTCACTGGGCCATAAATTTATTTGATTTTCATAATAAATTTTAAGAAAATATTGACAAATATAGGGCAAATCAAATGTGTTCTTTTTCAAATTTAAAATTGTACACAATGCAATAATCTAGCTTTTATTCATGTTAGTATAACTTAGATCGTAGAAATCACAATGTATGTCGTCTATAAAATCTTAAAAAATACTTTTTTTCTTTTTTAATCGTTTAACTTAATGAGAAGTATCAAAGTTCATGAGGAATATCTTTCACTCAGGAAACACTTTATGAGTTCCCTAATCAGATAATTCGTAAAAAATTATTTTTTATTATGGAATTTAATAGTAAATTTGATTGAATCACTTGCGCATGAGAAAGCTGATTTTTTTTTAAATATCTGAACAGGGCGATTAAATTTGAAAGTATTTCTCTCGCGTAACAAGATGAGCAATAAATCAAAAGGTATTTTCTTATATATTTTTAATATAATTTTAAAAGCGAAGAAAAAAAACTTCAAACCATCCAAGTTGAATAAATATAAAGTTGAGAGGTTTCCAAAATTTTTTTCGGTATTAAAGACTTCTATCCCTCTATCAAAAATCACCCATATTGTCTAAAAATATCAAAAGGAAATAAATCAAAATATAAAGGTTTGCGAAAACATGACGAGCTTGTTGGCAAGCCAAAGTTAAATTTTCTAGACTGGAAAGTATAACTCTTAAAGTAAAACGAAAACTATTCGCTAGCTGGGGATCAAACCCAGGGCACAAGAATGGGCATCTTGTATGTTACCACTGTATATAGTTACTATATAGCTACTAGCACGTATGAGAATTATAATAACTCCGACTAATATATCATGTTATGCATAAATACAAAAATTTAAATTCTAGAAACGTAGCACCCTGAAACCAAACCCATTTTTTGAAATACATAGAAACATTTTTATGATAGATCATGAAAATTATTGGTTTATCTTCGACAAACCTGTCATCAATGATGGCCATCGGTCAAAGATGACAATATTTATATTTATACTCAGAAATTATTATGATTTTCTCAAGTGAGCATATCTTTGGTTATCTTAGGGATACTTTTTCCTTGGTTAGTACTTGTGACAACAAACCTCCTGTTAGAATAAATTTTAATTTTTATTACCTTTTTATAAAATATTAAAACTGAATCACAAATGAATTTAGCAGCCTCGGGTAAGAGGTCATGACGTACCCTGCAAAGAAGAGATTTGATCTCAAGCATCATACTACGTCGTTTAAAATATTTTAAGGTGACTCAAGTTTTCATTTTTTATACATTTAGGCTTGAAGACATTTGCTTCGCAATCAATTTGCGGACGTAAAAGCAAGAATAGCACTTCCAAGAATATTTATTAGAATATTAAAAAAAAATAT
>JAUZNK010037967.1:0-34399 GCA_035046665.1 Euphysa ruthae
ATATTTATTTTAAACATTGTATTTATTTCGTAGGAGACCTATTGTACCATATATCATGTTGACAGTCAAAGTTAATAAGGTGTAAACCGGGCTGCAAGGAAGAAGAAACGTTGTAAGATTTTTTATTCATCGATTAATACCGAAAATGCTAGATCAGCATTTTTAAGGCATTGTGATTGGCTTTCACTACAGATAGACGGACAGCGTTATAGGATAATTATGTCATGAGGTTAGAAACGATAAAGTAGGTTTCTTGAAATAATCATTCACAGTGTTATGATCATTTATTCACTGTGAATGAAGAGTGTACTATGCTCATAGAATTTCTGATATTTTTTGCTATTGGTATTTAAGTGAGCAAATTTCAACGCTATGCAATCATGCAAACTTTGTATTTTTACTAGGAGCTCCTAAAAGAGCTTGGCTATAAAAACACTAGGGATTATCAGAATAGGAGAGTGATAGTAAAGAAGTATTTGACTGAAAAAAATGAAAGACATCGTCTTTGAAGACTCTTTGTCAAGGAACGCAGCTCAACGGATCTTTGTCAAAGAAAAATACTAAAGAAAAATAAAATACTAAAGGTTCAAAAGGCTAAAAGCAATTAAAAAACAGGAAAATGCTCAAACGCGATTCTTTATCATAGGTCCTATTTTAAAATACACTGTCGACGAAATGAACGAAATGCGTGGTATATCTTTAAACAAGTCGTCTATACATCATCTATACATTTAAACTACTCAAACCAAAAACTCACAGAAAAAATACTTTAAGTTTAGTAAAAACCTTTGGCGAATGTAAATTAAAAATGCAGAACACTGATGATAAAAAAATATATAACATTGTTACTCGTACACCAGTCTGTTAGCAACTTTGACCACCGATACGAAACTGTACAACGAGTTTATAAATGATAGGCTAAAAGAAAACAGTATTGTCGATATAGTTTCACCACTAGAGAAAGTTAATATTCCGATGTTTAAAAAATTTAGTCGCCCATAAACGATAAAGACGAGGGAAAATGTCATTGAGTTGAAGGACCACTGTAATCTGTTTGCGAAATGTGCTGTTGTAGCATCAACGCGTAACATTGATATGAAAGATATATACTCGGCAAATATGTCCCAAAAAGATTTTATGAGAGTCGAAGTAAATCTTGGAGAAGAGGGAAATCTAATATTTTACAAAAAGTTTTCAAAGCCGTTATTGGGTCAAAGTTACAGCATGTCTCACTTTCTGAAATATACATTGTTGTTGTAGATGCAATGCAAGTTGTGAAAAATATGCATAAAGACGACAATGTCGTTACTTTTGAGGACTTGACAGCCTTTCTCAATTGGGAGATTGATAAGATTACAAGATATTGTTCTAATATTGTAGTAGTGTTTGATATATATTTGGACGGACCTTTGAACAAAACCACGCAAAGAAAAAGTAAAGGATACAAATTTCTGATACAGTATACAGTCACAGAGGTAACTAACATCTTCAAGATAACAATGAAAGATATTTTGTCGAGAGAAAAAACGAAGAGGGATTTGGCAATACTTTTTGCCGATTAGTTGTACAGGATCTGCGCAACCATTCATTAAATTTTATCGTTGCTGGCAATAGATGTACGGTGACATCATGGTCTCAAGAGGTCACAATTAACAACCACGAAGAAGCTGATTCTATCATGGCGTAATGTTTAAAGGAAGTTAGTACAGATGGGTCAAAGGTTTTAATTTACTCGAACGACACCGATGTATTTGTTATTCTTTTAGCTGCGATCCTGATGATTCCGTGCAAAAGGCTTCTTATGAAACGATCTCCAAATGAATTCCTAAATGTTTCATTGATAAGTACTATTCTTGGAAACCATCGTTCTTTCGCCTCATTGGTTTACATGCACTTAGTGGTTGTGACACGGTCAAGAAATTTACCGGTGTATCAAAACCGAAGTGGACAAAAGTTTTTATCTACTGACTTTAAAATCGTTGATGTGTTAAGTGTGCTTCCACTACTTACTAACAACGAAGAATTGAAAGAACAAGTATTTTTTATGCCAAGTAGTATGCTTACCAAAGACTTGCACCGAGAAGTCGCAAAAGTTGTCTAAAGTTATCGTTCGGGGAAACAGTATAGGGAAACCTATTGGAAATAATAGGGAAATAATAGAGAAACAGGGAAATTTGCTCTCGTTCGTAGAACTCATTTTTTTATCAGTAAAATAGTACGCGATGCATTGGAACAACTTGGCCATCATGATAGAAGAAAAACGTAAACAATGCAAATGTTTTGATTTTTGATTTTTCTATAGCTACTACTTTCTTGTTTGCGTGAAGTTGTTTACTTCTAACATTTCTAATGGTGTTAAAACCACCAAAAAATATTTGAAATGATTTTGGTTAATTTTTGATTAACATTTTTTTTTTCAAATGAGTTACTTTGAATTGTGACGAGTGGAATGATCGATAGATACATATTTAGCAGCTATATACATATTTTGTATTTTATTTGTAAATTCTTATACGTCTCCAACTTTTTTATAGAGTAAATATTTTAAATGAGTTTTTGGTATTTACCACTTCAAAAAATTGCCTCTCAGCCAAACATAGCAGGATTTTTTTGCAGAAGTACAAGATGCGTTGATGATGGTGGCAAAAGCGCATAAATTACGAAAATACATAGCACCATATGGATGAAGAATGTTTATACTTTGATCGCTATTTTATTTAACTGTCTACTTACGAAGTTCGACAGCCAATTTGACAGCGAAGTTTTTTCACTGTTCATTCGCAAATATCAACGAAATTCTTCTTTGCTATTCAACAGAAGTTCGGAAAAAATATTTTCATAAGGGCTTCTTTTTTCTATGCAATTTCATTTATTCAACCAGTCTCTCACCCAAACAGTTTTCTTGCGTTTTTGTACTGCTTTTTTAGTACGATTCAAATAATCTTGAATTAGAACTAAAACCGATTTATTTAAATTACAAGCTGATGCGAGAGCATGTTGTGAAAGATTTTCGTTGTGAAAGATTTTCACTGATTAAAATAAGAAGATCGGAGGCAATTAAAAAGGAGAAACAGCCTCAGGTATATCACCCGAACTTATCAAAATAGAAAAGTCCTTAGACGAGATCCTCAAAGGAATAGACGAGTTTAATGACATTTTATTGGCAGAAAAAGATTTCGAGGTTCACAATGCCACGAAAGCGGCTGAAGAAATGCGTTTTAAAGCCTTATAAAAGACCAAAGTATTTAATTCTAAACAGTTATTATCGTTTTCTATCATTTAACAGTCTTCACGTCTTATAAATAAATGCAATGTAAATTTTCCATTGGTGCTTCTTGAACATTTCAGATGTGAAACAGAAAATAAGAATAATGAAACAAATAGTATATGGTAAAGGCGGTAAATCATGAGTTCGCTGCACGTTATTTCTAGAATTATAGTTTTAGAGATAGGATTTTAGGGTACAGTTATACTGTTATCCTACATCTAGATACATAGGTTAAGGGTACGAAACGACTGATATAGCCTTCATATTGGTAAAATTGTTCACTTGCAAATAATTCTTTTATTACTTTTACTGTTTCCGTAAAGTAGCTTGCACCGAAGGTTTTGTTTCGTTTTGCGACCGTCATCGTCATTATGTGCCATGATTTGGTATATATTTCAGTTGATCACGCTTTTTAAGGCGCTGTTACACGATAACGTTTTGTTTTTTCTTATAGTTTATTTTTAATTGAAATGTCGTTTTCACCATAGCTATTAGAAGAAACCATTTCTTCTATTGACTATGTTTCCACCACCATCAGCCTTTAGTGAATATGTCAACCAAAGAAACCATGAGAAAGCTGCTACATAAAATTCTTCTCAAAATAGATAAACAAATACAGTTTTCGTTTGTTTTGATAACAGATTAATTTAAAATTAAATTTCTATATGGAAGTATTTGACTCGATAGTTAAAAATCAAACTAGCTACATAATATGTAATATGTTTAGAGGTCTAATAAAAAGCCGTTTCGTAAAATGTTTCTTAAAATGTTGAGAATAATAAAAATTAATCAGAATTATTCATCTTCGGCACACTATTCCTTTTGTATATCTCTGCAACATATGTTATCGTGTAACAGCGACTTTATTCTTCTCTAAATTTTTAAAAATATACTTAATATTTAATAAATATAATATAATATATAATTGATGGTTTTTTATAAATAATGTACTGACTGTAAACTTATTTAAATTAACTAGTTTAATTTTATGCAAATATGTTAGTAAATGATGTCGTAAGTATGGTCTGTATTTACACATTGTTGTGATCATTTCCAAAACAATAAATGGCTACGAATTCCTGCACCGTGGCACTTCAAAACGATATCAAAAGCAACAAATATACATGAACAGAGACATACCAAGTTCGTTATCCTTCGTCGAATTTGTCAAGAATAATTTCGAAAATATTTTTTTTTACAGAAATAACCGTAGGTTATATATCATTTTAGGGCTACCAAAATAAGTATCCCAATAGTTATAAATAACCAATCATTGCCGTTTCTAGTAATTGTCCTCCTACAAGTGTTTGTCCTATTTGCATTGGGTATTTTTGGATAGTTACAATACTGTTTGCAATACTTGAAACGGAAGTGATTGTTCATTTATAATTAATTGTCCTACTTGAAATGGGTGTAAATTGCGCCTAATATCTGTATACTCTACGTAAAACAGGTAAAACTTGTAGTTAGCAACTGTATCTACTAGAAAGGAGAATGAAATTTTGTTGATAACTGGTTGCCCTACTTAAAGCGGGCTTGGTTTAGTTTTACTATATCCTTTATTTTTGCTTTTATCAAGAATGTTGGTTTATGTTTGTCATAACAATAGGATGTCTAGTTAAAAAATTAATTGAATGGGCATGTTTTGGTTGACGTATATCAAAAGGGGATTTACTAAACAATGCAGCCACTTAAAATGCGGGTACAACCACCCAAAAGGACACACAACCACCCACCCCTATTAGCCATAAGATGTTTGAGAATAATTACGGCACCATCCTAGTACGCCCCAACCACCAAAAAGTGCCCAAAACCATCCGAACCACCAAAAAAACGTAGACAACCACCCAAAAGGACCCACAACCTTAACATGAAAAAGGAAAGACACTGTTTTTGGCAATTACCAGAGAGTTAATCTGTAATTTTGGCAATTAGAGAAAATATTGCTCAAAAAAAAATTGCGACTTAAAATAAAGCAATTTAGGCACAAATCTTAAATTCTTATATAAAAATCAATCAAATACTAAGCACCGATTAAAAAGAAGTTAATAAGACTTATTTGAGAAGTTTTTTTTGCAACTTATTTATTGGATTTTCCAACTTAGACAATTATAACATAAGAAAAAGGTCGAAATCACAATGATTTATGTCGCAAATTGTTTAAAAAAACTGCCATTTATGTCGTAAAATTTAATTACATTTTCTTTGAAATTGCAAACACTTTATGTCGCAACCTTTTTTGTAAAGGTATAAAACAACAAAACGAACTATGTACACACTATCATTAATATACTAATTTTGGAAAAGTTGCTATTAATCTAAAAAATTTAAATCTTTTTTTTTTTTTTTTTTAAATTCAATCTTTTCTGAGAGTGCAATTATTTTTACTTTGGAATTGCAAATAATCTAGCACAGCAATAAATTATACATTTCGGGAAAATTTGAATTCGTGAACTACCTCAAAAAATTATAATTACAAAATTTGAACAGTGTTTCTTCTTTTTAATATAAAATCAGACTGTTAATTTCTATTTAGTAAATCCCGTTTAAAAAGAAACAAATGACAAAAGCAAGCATTTCCAGTCAACTGCATAATGACTGTATAACTGTTGTAAAGAGAAGACTTAATATCTGTATTTTATATTGATAGTTTTAAAAAAAAAACAAAAAAACAAAGGCAGTGTGTAAATTACAAAAAGAAAGCATGGTTGGCTTTAAAATTCCTGTGTTAAAATATATTTGTCGTTTCGTTTAAACCCTATTAACATTGGGGGACAAAGTGTCTGAGGCACTTTCTTTTGGCTATATCTTTTTTTGTATTTATGATACGATCGTAGAATTTTGTGACTTTTCCTAACTTTTATTAAGGGCTAAGATTGTCAAAAATTTTTTTGGAATTTTGCAAAATTTTTCCGGGGGAAAAACAATTCTCAACATGAGGAAATTTTTGTTAAAAAAATACATGTATATATTTTGTGGCTATTTTGAACTGATTAGTAATTATTATGCAAATATTAAATAGAAAATGGAAAGTTATGATGAAACACGGACCAGGTTTATTAATTTACAGAACAGAATATATATTCTACAGACCGGAATATCAATTTTATAGGGCAGATTTTTTTAAATTTTTGAAGCACATGAAAAATGAAATCCTGTAATACCAAATCTATAATTACACAGTAAATTTATGCCAACACAACATATAACAATAGGTTTACCTGTAATTGTAATAAATTGGCCAATTAATCACTCTATCAACTCATTTGCAGGAACATAAAACTTTGACAAACAATTAAAAGTCAAGTTTAAAAATTAAAAATATTGCAAACATTGGTTGAGGCACCAAACCTTTACTAGCGTCCAGTCATTTTTTTAAATATTGTATAGCGATATCTTTATGTATTTAATTCACAAACTGCATAATTTTTTATTATATTGAACGAAAAAATAGCAAGAGGTTAGTATGGGCGGATGATATTTTGTGAACAATGATAAATCGAAACACAAAATCTCTGAAACGAATTTTACAAACTGAATATGTTTAACTTGATTCTCATATTAGGGTTTTTCCTCTTCAACTCAGCAACAAAATGTTCTAAAAGCTGTTCCTCAAAGCCCTCCTTCGGTGATTCTGTGAAGATCATTAGGAGACTTTCTAGGGTTTTTTTGACTCAACTGGTTAGGAAAGCGATCGATTTTTCAAAATTTTCAATTTAAAAAATAATCTTTCCATACACGCAGCACTGAGTGGGGAAACCATGAGAAATTTAAATAATACCATACAGTTAGGGTAAATGCTTGAATTTAATGGATCGGAAGACACAACGTTCCGTAATTCTCGTAGATTAAAATCATTATTTTTTTGCTACTACTCAATTATTTCTTAGGTATTTCCTGTCTTACATAATTAGCTGTCATGACGGTTTTCCCATTCTTTAATAAAATTACCTCTAACAAAATCGAGATCATAAATGATTTAAAAATGAGTTTGCTATGTTTACGAAAGGTCGAAAAATGAGTAATCATATAATCGCAATATACATATACAAATCATATACTCGCAATATACTCTCAATTTCTCAAGTTTAGTCAAGCTAAAAACAGCATAGGAATCAAAAGAGATACGAAAGTACATTTTGACTAGATAACAAAACTTGAATTCATAGTTTGCATCGTTTCGTTAGCAAGACTAATATCACGCAACATTATATTATTATTATACGTCTGTTTAGCTTACGTATTTGTATTTTCATATTTTAACGTGGGGCCAACAAATATCTTAAGCTAACTTTTATACAAGCACCCACGGGTTTAGTTCTGGTGTACTTAGGGCTCCCATTTGAGCTTATGGTAAAGAAAATTATTTATTCTCTTAGGGGGACTAAACCCTTACCTCCGTGAACAGAAACTTTACTGCTCGGCCTCACAACCATTAAATATTATAAAACATAACAACCGTTCTTTGTACTTAAATCGTCATTTGCACACTCTCAGCTGGGTGAACTGAAAATTTGGGACTTCAATGAAGATAAGAATACTTTTTTTACGGCGAGAAAAATAGGCGCATACTTTACAAAACCAGCTTGTTTTATGAAGAATAAAAGAATTCCGGAAATAAATTTTCATACTGTTCCACTGATTTCAAACGTAATTTATTTACGTTTAAATTAGTTTTGGTATTATTTTGATTTACTTCTTTGAGGCTAACCTTTCTTTTTCCCAAAATAGAAGTTAAAGGCGCGATTTCATCTTCCTGTGTAACATTGATTAAGTTTTTTTTTTTCAATTACAACTGAGAATTTCTACCCAATTGGGAATACCGCGCTATACGCAGCGCCATCAGACTGGCTAACACTCTTATAAATAGGCATAATGGAGTTTAACAGCATGAGATTTGAAACGTGTTTTAGGAGAACAAATGTAGAGGTCAAGGATATTTTGACCATAACTTTAAAACAAAGAGTTAAAGAGAACAGATATTGGGTGTGCTCAGTATCTTGTTTGTTGCGTGAAATTGTAATCAGGTGTCAAAATTTTTCAATAAAATCTTAGAAAATGTGAGATCAATGGAAGCATGCATCATTGAAATAACTTCACACGTATTAGCAAAATCAGGAAAATATATACTATAAAAATTTCAAAATGTAATTTTTGGAATAAAATTTGACTTATTTTATGTCTGAGGCCCGAGAATGGGTGGCTATGCAGATCAAAAGATTACTTGAATAATCCTCTAATTTTAATTTTCCGAAAAATTTTTTGGGACTAATTCAAAGACGAAATGGTATTTTCAATTATCTAAATTCAAAAAGAGAAATTTTCTTTCATGAATTTTTGGTTAAATTTTTAGAGAAGATAAGATGATTTTTCAGAAAAAATTACCTGAAAGAAGATTGGACATGAACAAATTCTAGATCTTTTGTTGTCATACACATAATAAAAATAAATACCTGACAATTTCTTCTGGGTAGCAGTTATTTATTTTGTTGACATATTCAGACAGTGCTGTTCCAGGTTCAACTTTTATTTCTTGAATTTTTTTCAAACCTCCACTTGTCACAAATAACTTTCTTGCTTTGGCATCGTGAGGTAAAACTTTTGAAAATTGGCTGACCACATGTTTCAAAATGTTTGGAGGTGCACTGTGGAGAAGTGGCTCAAGTGCAGGTAAATGGATGCAACGTTGAAGGATATTTTTCAAAGCTTTTTTAGACTAAATAAAATTTTAAGCTTTTTATTAAAAAATAATTATATGAAATAATATTAGTGATAACAAAAAATTGAAAGAACGGCATGCCATACTCCATTTCAATTTCATGCCAAATACATTTTGACCTAGTTGCTATTATTATTAATATTATGTATTATTTCAGAAATTATGATATTTCTCGTTTTTACCAAATCTCAAAAACGAAGAAAGAATTTTCAACATGATAAAAAAATACTTTATAACTTAAAAAATAAAGAAAAAACTGTAATGAGTCCTAAAAAAAGAATGTACGCACAATATGAAATTAGAAAGCCTCCTTTTGAATTTCCAAATGAATTCTATGGTGTAATAGATAAATTATATAAAATACAAATTTTTAGATAAATTAAATGCCGTTATTGCTACCTCTTACAGGCTTGTGGCCTTTTGATAGATTTAAAATAAATAAGTTTCTCAATATATTTTATATAACTCAACTTCAAACAAACATTAAATAATTATATTACTTTAGTTTGCAGGTCTTCAGAAGATTCAGCTGACAAAAAACAAAATAATAATTTGGGAAGCACATTTGCAATAGCTACTGATTTTGCATGTTCAGGTGTATGGCGACCAATTTGTCCTAATGCCCATGCTGCTGCTGCCTGTAAAACAACAAACATTTATGTAACTTTAATGATGTCTCTATTGTTACAGTGTAATAAATCAATGAAAAAAAAAATACACTGAAATATGGAAACATGCTATTTTTGCACTATATTTAAAAGGCTAGCTAAGGTCATGTTGATAAGTAACAAGAATTTTGGTGAAATGGCATTTTTGGTTAAACCGATTTTTTTAAGGTTTAAAAAATTTTTTTAGATTTTTTAATCGATTACACAGGAAAATAAGTGGTTTTAGCGAAACATAAATAAAAACTATAATGATTTTGAAGAAACAAAATGTCTATACAGTCTTATCAGTTTTACCATACTAAAAATATAGAAAACTAAATAACAGAGACGATTTCATACAAGATTATTTTTTAGCTAATCTTTTTGATAAAAACTACACAATCCTCAAAAATTTTGCGGTCTAAATAAATATACCTATTTTTATCCAGAAAGGCATTTTAAAACACTACTACACTAATAAAATACTCTAACACCAGGATAATCTGTTAACTTAGGTAACTTTATGTTTCCTTTTTTATAGAAGTTACAGATATGCTGCATATAGACAACCCAGTTGATTCATCTATACCGAGCTTGGCAGATATGTCGGACGTACTATCCTGTTTTGTCGACCAGATATGATCAAGGTGTCAGTGTAAATGATGAGGGAAAAGATGGTGAAACTGATGATCTACGGTCAGAAATTGATCTTGCGTGGGATTATGAAATACAATGAAATAATGAATAAATGTTGCAGTTGTTTTTATTTTAAAAACATAATTTAAAAAAATAAATAAATAACAAGTAATATCAAGTCCATTCCCTTGTCTAGTTTCCATTTAAATACAAAAACCACACGAATACATGCTTATACATCAATAATGTTATATAATTCAAAAAAATGACATATTAATGCTTCTTTCTCTCTGTATCTTTTTCACGTGATTCATTTGTTCTTTGAGTTCACAACTCGATAACGAAAGAACCTCACATGTTATTTTGTTGGTTAAGAATGCTGTTTAATAACCATGGTTTTTAGTCATCTTCACAGATCTTGCGATTTATTGTTTTTTTGTTTTTCGGTAATCAATTTTATATTTACATTCACCTTAACACTTCCCACTTTCAGAAAACCTTGTTTTCTTTCAGAATTTAAATTATTGTCCAGAGAATTTAGGTAGCTATCAACAACCGTACATACTCTAAGTATATACTCTTTGGTAAGTACTGCAGCATAATATTGTTAGATTCAACACTTTCAATGTGTATGTAATGTTTAAGGTGCTTAAGATAAGGACGAAGATAAGTGCTTGGTGAGCAACATAACCCTCAGTTAGCCAAGATTTATTTCTTTCTTCTTATATTAGGTATTGTAGGTATCCTCTCCTTCTTTGCTTGTTTACAGTAGGATAAATCATATTTGAATGATAATGGATAGTCTTTATTATGCTAACACATTACAATTTTTTCAAAAATGCCTGCATAATTTATTTTGTTTGCTATGGATTTAATGACAAACGATTAAGTTTGCATTGACTTTGTGAATAAGATGAATGTATGTGCATTAAATTCCGTATTTTAAGATGATATGCAGAGAGATTGTTTTAATATGTATTAACTTGAGTATTAACTTCTTTACTAACATTTTATATTCATTGAATTTGAGTTTGCCATTTTGTAAATTTGATCTCGCAAAACTTACGGCAGCAGAAAATCTTTCCTGTGCAGTTAAATTTTCAGACATCTTGTTACGATTTCCATTGAGCATTGCAATCCTTTGAGCATGAAATATCTGACTTGAGAAGAGTTCCAAAATTTTTCTGTAAAATTCTTCTAAAAACTGGTGCTCTGAATGATTGACAGTATTCCTAAAATTTGAAATGATCTGACTTGTTTATAAAGAATGTATGCATAATGCCATTCTTTGAATTTTCTACTTCCTCATCCCCTGATACACGAAAGCTGTGTCATTAGGAGGAATATACTTATCACGATATTTACCACTGCCGGAATGTATTTCTATATAAGCTACAATCTCTATGCGCAATTTCCACAATTTCTATTTTAATCTGCAACAAAAAACTGCGTAAAGCATCGCTACATACATTAGCTAAAATAGCTTCAACAAGAACTTTCTCAGTTGCTATATTCAAGCTGTGAATTATTTTTGGCTATCTTTCTTTTACCAAAGTTGCAGATAGTAACAACCCATTTATTTCATTTTTTGGATTTTTACTGTCACATAATCGTGTTTTTGTTTCTTTGGTTTGTACAGCCAATAGATTTCCGGTAACTGTGAAATTCTGGTAATGTCATTGCAAATTTAGTAAAAATCCACAAGAGCTGACTAATCACACGTCACGCAAATATCAATGATCTTCTCATTACAAGCTCTGTTTATCGAGGGTTGGCTTTCACAAACAAGGTTAATCTATGGCATACAATTCTGATATAGAAGCTGATATATAACAAGCTTTGGCAATCTAATAAAAAATAGACATCATTTTTTTTCAGAAACACCTTTTTTATTCCAAATATAGTAATAAAAATTTTTATCAAGGTAACAAAGCACTTCTGCAGCAGTTATTGGATATACAATAAACTCCTTTTGATTAGAACAGGCACTTGTTCAAATTTTCAGCTTATTTTTCATTTCTTTTAGTAAAAAAACCCTTGTAAATATCAATTAACTCCCACTTATTCAAGCCAATTTTTACTTTCCGCTTTTGAGCTTTAATGCAGGTAAAAAGCAAGTTTAAGGTATCAGTACAACTGATTATATTCTTTATAATTTACATTTTTCCAATGAGCCTGCAATTCCAAAAAAGCAATTTTTTGAAATTTTTTTTTACATTTTTCCAGTACATTCTAATTGCATTTTAAAAATTAAAATTTATCGAAAAAAAGAAAGAAAAGAAGAATGGAAGATAAAAAATAAACAAAGCTAAGACTAACCTATTGCTGCAATCCATTTCTTTAAGATTAAATCATGTGTCTCACTAGGACACACAGGAGTTAAAGACAGATCACGAGGAAGTAATACACAGATTGCGTACTTGATAAAACATATAATTGAGAATAAAGGTACCAAATAAAAAGTTGTTTGTGTTGTAAGGTCAAGTTCGGGAGACACTCGATAATATTTCTTGGTTTGTTTTATGGAAGAAGTGAAATTGACATCTAGTTAGTTAATGGAACAGGGAAATATAGACAATTACTGGGTTGGAAGTCATGCAACTTATGCGCAAAATCACTACCACATACCTTTATCGGAAATGATTATGTATCCAGTTTTCTTAAAAGCAAAAAAAAGTTTTGAAAATATTATCTGGCAACAAACAATATTTAAGTTTTTTTTTCAAATTTGCGCACATCAGAAATCCCTATTGAAGACGACTTCCTCGAACTAAAAGACTTTTTTTGTCAACTGTATGGAGAAAATAAAATAAAAGTAGTAAACAATGGTTGTCTGAGTGATTTTACGACTGACTCGATTAATAAAGCTTACCCTGATAACATCGCATAGCTAATTAATGTCTAATGAAATAATCAATGAAAATAATGAGGTGCAGATGAAGATGACAATTCCGATGATTACAACACAGATTTACAGACCGACCTTGATACTAAATTATTAAATTTAAAAATTAATTACCTATTTATTTTTAAAATCTTTCTTATTAATGTAAAATTGTTAACGTAAGATCGCACACTCCTATTTTAAAATAATGTTATATATTTTATTTAATTTTTGATATCATATTCTTTTTTCCCAGGCTAAAATTAGACTAGATACCAATTTTCGTTAAGATTGGACTAAATTATAGATATGACCATATTCCTGAAATTATGTGTACACGGAAAATATCTTTCAATCAGGTATACAAAGAATTTAGGGAAACTTTTTGATATTGATTTGATGTAAGGTGGGTTGAACCGTAGAATTTTCCTTGAACGGTTTTTTTTTCTCGCTATCAATAGGGATGATATCAGTGGTACGTGTTTTTAGAGCATCCTCATATTAATTAAATTTATTATAAAAACATTTATTATTGGGATTACTTTAAGAGTCCTTGGTGAGAAAAAAAGAATTTTTGATACATGCCTATATGGCCTAAACAATGACATTCAAATTCAAAAAAAAAAAAAAATTCCATAGAAAATTCTGATAAATTCACAAAAATTACCAATTTTGGCCTAAATTTAGCTAAAAAGGCCCTTTCTTCGGAAACAAGAACTTTTGCTAAGTAACCATACAAGTTAAATATTTTAAGTTTTAAAAAGCAAAAGAAAATTTCGAAAAGGATTCACAAAAAACAAAGTTGGAGAAGCCTGTGTGATACCCTTTGTTTGTAAACATGAATCCTTAGGTTCTTTTTCTGAATTAACCTTTGGGAATCAATTACATATCAGAATCACAGGTAAATATGAAAATTGGAATTGGAAAAAATTACGTAATTATCCCAATAATAGAAATAAAAATATCAGTATGCTAAATTTAAGAATTCCTTTTTCCTTATATCCATTTTATAAAAAAATAAAATTTCCACGAAATAAGGAATAAAAAAGCCAGGAAAAAAATTAATGAGAAAAAATCATTAGAGACATCGTAGGAATGGAAAGGGCAAGGTACATTTACCTTTATATGATTTTCAGTTTCCTCTGACAATACAATTGCTAGCTGGATAACACCCTACATAAAAAAACACCTATATATAAGTGAATTCAAAAACAAGTATGCGAGAAGAAAATTGTAATGCACATAAGCTCATACATACAGATTCTTTTTCTAAAAGATTTTTAGTTGCAGTGAGAAACTTAAAAGATGTATAAATATATAAACTACAAATAAAAATTTACACAACTAATCTGACAATTTTGTCAAGTTTTAATGTGCTATACAAAAGTATAAAAAGAGTCATTCCAGAATATCAAGACAAATTACCACTTCGGCTATCACAACATTAACTTAAGAAAAACAAATTTTCATTTTCATCTTACTTATCTTTTTATTAAAGCTTTTAGCAATGATGCTTAGTTATTTTTTATTTAAAATGCAATTTACGTGAATATTTAAAAAAAATCTCACAATAGTAAAACTGCTTTGAGCGGAAAATCTACATAACACCACTCTAGAAAATAATTTTAAACAAAGAATGTCAAAAAATACAATATTACTATAGCTATTACTAACAATACCACTACCATAACTACTAATGCTACTATTAACGCTACCGCTACAGCATCTTTTACCGCTGCTACTACCACAACTACTTTTACAACAATTACTACTGCCACTACTACCACTAACGCTTATCCATTGCAGATAAATGTTTTTGAAAGAATGCGCCTTTAACCACTTAAGTGTCACTTTTTTTTTCTATATTTCGTAAAAATTAGAGCAATATTTAAAAGAATATCTGCTTTGTTTTGATGCTTAGTATCAAAGCATAATAAACCAAAATAAGGTGAACTTCTCTAAAATTTAACAGGAATTCTACGGCACTCAGTCTGGAACGTAAACTCGCATGGGAAGCACTTCAAATAAGGGATTGCTTACACTTTGGTCAAAGAATTGAAAACAACGTCAGTGACACTTAAGCGGTTAAAATTATTAAAATTACCTTCGATACAATAACAGCCATGGCAAGATTTTCTGAATGAGCAGCTACATAACCCAACATCATAATTCCTGGTAATCTAATATTCCCATGGGTTTCCCCAATGAAATCAATAGTTGCAGCTACTCCCCCAGCATTCACAATAAGTTGAGAAAGCTAAGAAAAAAAAATAATCGGCTGAATTTAACAATATTAGAACAATATTATCATAGCTGCAAAAAACAAGCCAAAATAAATTTGGTATATCAATATGCAGAAAGATTGTTTTTAAAATTATTGTTAGCTGATAAACAAAATAAAAGATTGTTGAATTACAAGATAAGCTTTAAAAATTTTGGTGAAAAGCTTGCCTGAGAAAAGCTTATAAACTTTCTGAAAAATGAAGTAATCCATATTTCATGGAGGGATTTATCTAAACACAGATTCATTGAAAAGGTACTTTCACTAAATAAAAAATATAAGAATCTCAATTAAAGCTAAAAAAATTGTTTACACTCAGTTGTATCATCCATAGATTTGACCTCAACTAAGGCTCAACTGACGCTCAAGCAAAATTCCAGCGTTCCAAGGTGAAACGTTCTTTACGAGACTTTATTTTATAGAAATACGGAAAAATTTATCTTCAAATTATTATTCTTAGGCTTCTGATACTTATCTTTTATGCAAATCTAAATTGCATATCGATTTTGATTATTTTCTCTCACACATTTCTTTTCAGAAGTCTTTCTTTAAGAAGTAAAATAGTTTTGAAAACTTAGCAATTTAAAATATCAGCATGAAATAACAGATTCTCAAATGATGAATGAAACGAGTTAAGAGCCTTTTCACCTTTCAAATATACATATATGTATATTTCTTTACTCTAATAAAACTCATATCTCCTATCCAATGAATATATATATATATATATTAAAAATATATAATAGATCCTGTAATAATTAAGTGTTGTTTTTCTTATTGTTTTTTTCTTATTGTAAACAATCTTACTTCAGGTGTATGTTTTGAAACCTCTCTGATGAGCACCGCAACATTCTTTTTAACATATTCATCTGTGTCTTTCAAACAAACAAGTACTGCTGGAAATATTTCAGATTCAACAACCATTTCTGCATGATCGACTGAATGTTTTGCTATTTGACTTAATGCAGAAAAAACTTGCCTCTAAACAAAATTTGACACGTTAAAATTTAGATAAGCTCAGGGAATCTCTTACTGGTAAAAGTCTGAGAATGATTGTGGCAAGGCGTAGTTTACCTCATAGTTTGTCACACATTTTTAGGGTCAATAAACATTGCTAAAATATATTCTTTTTATTTGTATGCACTTTTAGTTTATAAGTTGAGAAAAAGTAAATTTCCATATTGTGAAATATTTTTGTATTGATTATGCTATTTCCTTTGTCTAATTTATAATACAAAAGTGTTTGCATAATATACATCTATGAGTTAACTTTGTTGCTTTTTCATAAAGAAAAACCAGGAAAATTCTATAAATTCTAAACAAAGCTGAACAGTTCATGACGTAGGTTAGAAAAAAGTAGGAATGGTTTTGCAAAAATTACCATATTGGTTTAGTACATAAAAATGAGTATTATCATGAGATAGCATGTGGCAAAAAAGTTACTCTCTTGCAACTCTATAAATCCATGTAATTTTTTAAACTAACAATTCGTGTTATAAAAACATTATTAGCTATAATAAATTTATTGAAAGATATTTTATGAATTAGATAATAACTGTGCGAAGTAAATTTCAAAAATAGCAGTAATTTTAAATTTGAAGAGGGAAGTGCTCCTACAGAAGGGAGTGGGTTCTGTTTTAAAGGGAAGGCAGACAGTTTTCTTTAAATTTTATCAATCAAAACTTGAAAAATAGATGCATCTTAAGAAATATTAGAATGGAATTAAAACTACAATTCATCTAACTAGCGCAATAAAATAAACATAAATAAACAAATTAACATGATAAAAATACCTTCAACTTTGCATCTGGATTTAGAGTCATATGTGCAAGATGAGGAACAGCACCAACGTCAACAACTGTCTGTGCAAGCTTATGAACAAAAAACACACACACATGAGGGCATTATTCATAGCATAAATGCCTTAACTATAATAAACAAACGCTAATGGCTTAAATAAATAGAGTTTACTATAGCAAAGAAAAACTTAAAGTTTCGTACCAAAATTTCTGTCAAAACCGTTAATTATTTTACGCCTGTAAGCCCTTTGCCAAAAATATTTTCAAAAACAAAGGAACGCCAAAATTATCTAAAATAACATCTAATATTTCAGCAAAAGCAGAAAATAATTTCTTGAGAAAATACTAAGATGCTAGTAGTCATCTTTCAGAACATGGGCCTTAAAAACTATTCAAAATAACCAGTTTTTATTTAAACAAAATCAAAAATTAATTTGCTTTTACTTTTATCATTAATATGAAAGTTACAATTGTACCACTACAAATATTTACAAGAAATATTTACATAAATATTTACAAGAAAATAAATAATTGCACATAAAATGTTATTTCTTTAAAATAACTTACTTCAGGGGAGTGTTTACAAATATCACTTAGAGCTGATGCAGATATTCTTTTCAATGGTAACTCAGGCTCTTGAATACACAGCACCAGAAGAGGGACTGCACCTGAATCCACTACAGACTGTGCTAAATCTGAAAATATAAAAGTATTAGGCAATGAAAAAGCTAACAAGTAATACTGATCCTTAAAGTAAAACATAACTCAAATCAAAACATGCACAAAATGCATAGACTGATAATGACACTAGCAAACGCACAGTTGTGTAACTTGTTTAAGCATCTTCTAACTTCGCTTTGCTTGATAAATGCAAACCAATAATCTTTATTTTATCATCTGTACAAAATTTAACATTTTATCAATGATTTTTTTTAATGTGCCACTTAGATTATCGCTTTGTCATATGTACAGGAGACTTTTTAAATCTAAAGATAATAGCACATGATGTAGCTGTAATAAACACCCTTCCTAGTTCCTAGTTTTAGAACCCTTTAAATAAATCTATTAATAGAACTAAACACTTTTTATAACCATAACCCCTCTTTTAAAAGAGGCACTTCTAAATCTTTGTAACACTAAAATTTCAATCTTTATGAAAAAATTTTTTTGATCTTCATACCATTCTGGGCATTGCTGATCCATACTGATAGAGTAGTAGAATACTTTAAAACCAAGCTAAATCATAACATAATAAGCATTAATAAGGATTTGAAATTTTGGTCACAGATAATCAAATTCTATTTTTGCTCGGAAATCTAATTCTTTTTTTCCTTGTGAAGAGCATAATACTAGCGATGTAATAAAAAATGGTTGTCTTCCCAATGACATCTATTTTGCCTCAAAACAGAAAAATCAGAATACATTTTTAAGGTAAATCAGTAAAATTTCCCTGCAAATTTTATGACTACCATTGCCTTTTCAATTATAAAATTTCATTTCTTTCAAATCATTTTATCTCGTTTCCAGAAAATAACATATTTCTAAAAAAAATCAAGATTCAACGTCATTTGAACAAAGCATACCAAAAACGTTTATTTCTATTTAATATAAAATATTTATTTCATTATACCTGCATTATGACGAGCAATATAACCAAGTGCCCATGCAGCAGCCTCTTTAACACCAGGATCAAATTCTTCAAGGCATAACACCAGTGCTTCCAATGCTTCACAATCAACCACTGCCTGTAAATTTTAAATATGTTGCATAACCTAAGCTAAAATGATATTAAGTAAAAGAATGATTGTTCATTCTCACAGGCTTTTTACAGAATAAAATTTTCCGTTTCAAAATGTATTTATTTCTATAATTTATTTATTGCTGCTAACCGAAGAAATTGTATTTACGATTGGCCATGTTAAATAACAAAAAATATCTTTTATACAACAAACCTTTTTGTTCGGGCATGCTTATCATACCCAAACATATAAAATGACTGAAAGTTATTGCAAATAATATTTATTTTAAACTTCAACACAAACAAAGTCTTTGAAAATAATCAAAATATTTTAAATTTTGGGTTTATTTGGACACACTTGCTAAAGTTAAAATGGTATTTTATAGATAGCCAGCATGGAAAATTATTAGAAACAATATTTTCTAACAATATACAAAATTCAAACATAATGAAATTAAAAAGAAAGAGAAAAATCTTTATGTTCAAAGCAGCTGACATGAAAAAATGATAAAAAAAAGTACTGCTGCAAAATTCCAACAAAAAAAAATCATGAAGTTTTGATAAATATCAAAATATACTTCAATCATGCCAATAGGTTCCCAAACCAGAAAGACTGGAAAACAGGTGGTCAGAGCAGTGATAAGCTCTTCTTTTTTTTTGTGTATAGTTTGACAGTTAACTTCATAAAAATTATAGAACAGATTCTAACCATAAATCTTCTAATTAATGAACGTGGTGTTTTATTTATTGTTTTGAAATTTTAGGATTAAATTTCCCTTGTGTGTAAAATAGAAATTAGTTGTGTGTACAAAAATAATTTCTATTTTTTTTTCTCTATATTTTTCCACATTTAAAAAAACCTGTGCATTAAAAAGAAGTTTTGCAGTAATCCTATTAGAATTTTGACATCGTTATGGAATATAAATTACCTGCGCCAATTCAGAAGAATGTTTTGCAACGGCTCGAAGAACAAATGCTGCAGTTTTTTTATAAAATCTCTAAAATTGAAAGTATTATAGAAACTTTGCATGACAGGAATATACCTAAACTTAATGAAGATTGTTATTTACCTTCTTTTTTATTCAGAGCAATATGGCTACAGCATGTTTCAATTATACCACAAAAACCCACTTTGAGCATATCCGAAAAAAAAAAAGCAAGTGAAAAAAAGTTATCCATATCGGTATATCTTTTGGTAACCAAGAACCAATCATTTTTATGACTTATTGGTGAAAAATTAACCTTTAAGGATTTTATCAAAGTCAAGTTATAACTATTTCACTGTCAGATATTTACAAGAAATTTTATAGAAAAAGATTACCCAGAATTGATAATAAATCTGTAATTATCTTAATTTATGTTTGATACCGCATATTTACAGCACTAAAAAATTCTAGAACAATAGACTTTAGTCAAGAAAGATAACTTCAAAACTGGCTGTGATGAATTATAACAAGTAAAATGGAAAAGGAATGCGATGAAGAAGGCTGATCAGAAATGGTTCCCATACAGCATTATGCCTGAAATTAAGACTGTTGGTAATCAACAAGTGTGGAAGAATGAAATTATTAATTCTCAAAAAATATTGCAGCCCATTTTATGATTAACAATTGATAATGCTAGCACATGTATAAACATGACATGGTTATAAATTATTAATAACAATAATATGTATATATATATATACATATCGACGTGTCTGTAGATTGACATAATAAACCCCTTACTAGTTTTCATACAGCAATATGTAGGCCTGGTAATTTGGTGTCTGTTAACATAAATCAAATCCACTATCTTTGTAAAGTTTAAGTAGTGGACCAAAATTAAGTAAATTGTCTCTAAATATCAACTACATATACACATATATACATTGGTAAAATTTATAGCAAATAACTTAGTAATAAGCATCAGATAAAGTAGATAAGAAAAAACAAATTTAAAAGATGAAGCTTTTTCTATGCTTGTCAGATGTTTTATAGTAATAAAATAATACAAGATAGGAAAAGCTAAATTTTTGGATATTATTCATAGATACTTAAATTACGATTCCATGCATCATAATGACTTTAATGGAATTTATTTTATTAAAATATCGTAAAAGATAATCATGATTTAATCTTCACCAAAGAATGGTTCTTTTAGAAAATTATTTTTATGACCAAATTCATATACATGACGTGGAAACTGACATGCTTACTTTGAAATATGTGTGTCGATTCTTATTTTAAACCTTTTACATTTTCTTCTTTTATTTTTCCTTCACACATGTTACACTTTAAATAACAAATAAAGTTTTTTTGAGTGACAATTTTTACGTGATTTTTCCTCTCAAACAAAGCAATTTGATAATTTGAAAAATTTTTCACTTTTTAAGATAGAATTTGCAAATTTTACAACGAATATCATTACATATGTAAATATCAATTGGTTCAGAGACTTATCTGTTGAAGTAAGCATAACAAGTTTTTAGGTAGAAGTTGTGGTGAAATGATTTTTTGTGTGTGAATATTTTTTCAATCGATCATCTTGTAAATTATCAAATCTATGTTTGATATTTTTCATAAGATACTAATTGTCGATATTTTAGTGACGTATTAAAGGAAAAATACTCAATGAAACGCTTTGTTTATTAAAACAAAGGGATGTTTTCATGTGATTAGCCAGGTTTTAAGTGCCATAAGTTGAAGTTTAACTTTTTCTTGTTTGAAACGAAAACTATCTTTTTTTTTTCAAAATTAAACAGAACATTGTCTTTTATGTACTTAGGTTGGGAGCTATCGTATGAAAGATATGACGAGTATTGGTGCCTTTATAATGAAAAACATTTTCAATTGTAGTATTATCTAAATGAAGAAAAATTTCGTAATATAATATGCATCATTAAGCTTACTTATTATAGCTCTTTCAAAGGTGTATTTCAAAGAAAAATATAAATTTTGTATTATGTTTAAGTACACATGGATATTATTGCAAAATTCAGCTGCTCCTAGCTGGTACTGTTTTATTACTATAAAAAAATCTAAAGATCATTACAATTACATAAAATATATGTTCTTACATTTTGCTCAGCAAGTGAAAAAACCAACTGTGGCAAAATATCTCCCTTAACAATGGCTTCTGCCAATTCATCATTGTAGTTTGCAAGCCGCCCTAAAGCTAATGCTGCAGTTTGTTGAACAGTAGGAACAACATCAAGTAATAATGGACGAAGCAAAGCCATGACTCCTTAAATAAATTACTTGTAATAAAATATTTTTTATTATAAAAACGTTTCAAATTTTAATTTGAAAAACTAAAAATAAAAAAATATGCAGATTATCTTGATTCAAAACAAGTTTAATCACATCTTTGAGAAGAAATAACTCAATGAAAGTAACCAAAATTTATACACACCTCCACTTATTTGTCTGCCATTTTATATTTTTTTCTTTATCCATCCCCAGAGAAACCTTGAGTGGTGCATAGAAATGCGACTACATACTTTGATTATTTTGCAGATTTTACTATAGCAATATGACCAGACAAAAATTGAACCCAGTGGCCTGTCATAATTTTTTGACAGTATTATCAAGTTAACCATTTCATAACGTGTTATGGCAATGCATACAAAAAAAATCCAAAATAGCAAATAAATGAGGTGCATTGAACTCAAAACAGAATCAAGAGTTAATTCTATGATTTATACAGCAAAGCTATCATTACTTAATTTAGCCTATTGAATTGTTTTCAATTAAATTAGTTGTTCTACGAGAAACATCTTAAAGAAAATTTTTAAAAAATAATTCTGATTAACAAAAAATGGTAACAAGAATTAAAAATATATAGTAATAGCTAATGCAAAGCAAAAATGATAACATTAAAATTACATAGAAGTGCACAAGAACTAAACCCGTTTTTTGTTTTCCATTAGTTTATACTATAATTCTAAATTATTATTTCCATCATTTTTCCATATTTCTAAAATTACTATTGAAATTGCCTTAGTCAGATGTTAACTAAATCATGTAAGGGTATACCTGCATCTTGTAAAATTTCAATATTTTGTGGTCTTGATGCTAAGTCAGAAACAGTTTGTACAAAGGTTGTTCTGGCTTTCTGGTAATGTTCAAATACTGAAACAAAAAGAAAGGAACTTGATTACTAAGTTTTAATTTTTTTAAAGATTACCACTAGTAGATAAATATACACACACATGCATGCACGTGGGTACACACACATACATACACATACACACATAATTTTTTTTTTTTAAATGAAATAACAAATCTTCAACAGAAGAATAAATAAAACAAAAAAGTTTTAAAACATACGGCTACATACATATTCAGGCGTGAATCTATGGTTAAGCATTAAGCGACGACTAAGTTGATTTTTTCTATAAATAGGTGCTGTTAGTGTGACACCTGTAAAAGGACGTATGCAAAAAAACTGTTCGTCTGACATTTGCGAAATATTTAAAAGATTTAGCAAACATTAATGAAAAATAAAATCGGCACTAAGACGCGACCACAAAATAACTGCGTGCCTTTATATCAGTCAAAGTAGAAACCGTGCTTGTTCTTAAACTTTGCTTCTCCAAGAGTACACGAAAAACATTTTGGATTAGGTAAACCCAGGCATAAGTTTGCTTAAAAGAAGGCATTCGCCTAAGCATACCTAGGTACAAAGATGTTTTTGACTGATGCCATCTGGTAAAGTTTTTGTCAAATTCATCCTAACCATGCTATAGAAATTTGAAAAAGATTGCTTAAAGGAAACTCGGAAATTTGCCATTTGGATTCTATTACCTTACTGTGTCAACATATTAGAAGTTCAAAGTAAAGATTTTGTATCTGCTAGAAAAGCCCTTGAAAATCAAGATCTAAAAGTTTTATTTGACTTTCAGACCAAGTTTTCGACATTGAGTGGTGCTTTTTTGACAGATAAAGAAAAAAAATCTTTGAATTTGACCAAAAACCTTTTTTTGAAATTTTAATGCCGCTTTCTTAAACAAAAATGCAAGATGATGCAGCAAGCTTGTGTCTCTGCAGTCAGTTAATGCTTTTTATTTATTTGTTTTTACACTCTTTAGCAAAAAAAAAAAAATAATTTGCTTTAAATCAGTTTTATCTTCTATGTTTTTAAAGAGTAGAAACAAATAATAAATCGATTATCGAACGGTCCAGTTTAAGGAATTTTGCTATTTTATTTAGTTAATCTGCCTTAAATTAAGTTAAAGTAAATTAAGTCAATAAGAATATAATATTATTGTGAAGGAAAGAAAATTCAATATTTGCTCTAACAACAAAAAGAGTTAGCTAGCTAAAGTTAAATAGAAAGTTATTATACATACTATAGGCCGTTTAAATAAACATTACAACATCATTACAAAAAACTACTGTCCTCCATAATGGTAGACACTCAAGTTATCTTATTTTTCTAGGTCTTTAACAACTGGAAGCTGTTTTTACAGTTCAATCTCAATGGTTCTGGTTGGAAAAAATTCACTGGTTGATAGTCTTCGAGTTCTTACTTAAATCGAGTTGTTTTTAAATTGCAAATATTACTCCCAACATACAGTATTTGAAGAAATCATCAGTGGTAGAGGTGAGTTTTTTTTTTTCTTTATAAAGTGGTTTGAAATTCACATTGTCAGTTGTTAATAATGATTTACTTTAAGACGAAGAACATATTTGCAGTGAAGCTATCAATAATTGTTTTGCTAATAAGTTTTCAATTTTTTATGTGTGTTTTAGGATTGTCAACATTCATTTCTTTACCCATTTATTGTCATTACCCTAATTTTGGTCCAAAGCATTGTTTTTGTATTTTTAACCATTTCATATATCCACGAAATAACATGTTAAAACTAAAAAAAGCCCTAAGATTAATATTATATTTTATTGTGATGAAAAACTTCCAGTTGGTGTAACTTTTGTGCCCAACCATTTTGTAACACTGTTGCTTTTAATGCTAAAATGTGTTCATGTAAGCCTCATTCCTTTACCTCAACTACCAGCTAAAAAGTTAAAGTTTGATGTGCTTTCCCTAACAATTAAAAAACAAACATTTCTTAATTTCTTTTGAAAGTTGTAAGAAACTTATTACAGAGACAAATGATGTTGGTTTAAATTCAACACATGAAAATGTTAATGATGTAGTGATACTCAAGGAGGTTAAAGTTGAAGCAATTATATTAGATCAACTTGGCATTTCTACTTTTTCTCATCAATTAAAAGATCTTAAATATCGAAAAATCATGTACTAAGAGAAGTTGTTTTTTCTCATTAACAATGTATTTGTCCTTGATAAGTCTTTTAAGTTTCCTCCAAAGAAAAACAATGAAAAGTTTTCATTAAACTGGTTGTTTGATTTTCCGTGGTCGTGCTGCTCGAAACTTCTTAGTGGGGGTTTTTGTTTGTGTTTTGTTTGGTGAAAAGTGTTTAATTTTCTGCTCCTTAAACAAATTTTAACAATGTAGTACCAACATTTAAACGGCATTGTGATCCAAGTATTGATAGTTTGCATCCTCATACGCACCACGTTTATGATGAACTGATGAATCAAGCCAAAGGTGTCACAAAACCAATTAGTGATATTATTGATCTTAACACTATTGTGTAGATTTGTGAAAATAAGAAAAAATTTGTACTAATTATAGATACTTTTATTTTATGTCCTCTTCAAGGTATAGCTTTAAGAGGTCACAATGATGATTCCACTTATCACCCAGAAGTTGGCCATTTTAGTACTTCTGCTAATGTTGGAAACTTCATAAAGTTACTTAACTACTTAACATTCTTAGATTTTTTAATCTCTCTATCAAAACAGTCAGTGTTTTAAATTCAATGATTTCTGAACACTGTCCTGAAGGAAGAAAAATAAGGTTAAAAGATTTATGTCGAACCCGATGACTAGAACGAAAAGCTGGTCTAGACATGTTTCAAAAGTTTTACATATCTTTAGTTGCAGCTCTTGAAACAATTAGCAATGACCAAAAAACTTTGGTACAGATTCACAAAAAGCTTTGTCATTTTTAAATCTCCTTACCACTTTCGATTTTATTATTTCATTAGTCTGTTTTTGATGAAACTCATATTGTCACTAAAATGTTGCAGTCTAGTAGTATTGACGCCCAGGCTAGTATAAGCTTAGGTAATGCTTTAATTGACCGAACAATGATGAAAAACAGTATTAATAATTTTTCACAAAAAATGGAATTGAAGAGAGTAGAAGAAGTCAGTAACAAAACAACTTCACCATGATAATTATCCAGCAGAGAGTAATTATGAATATTTTAAGTGTGTATTGACACTTCCTGTTGTCGATCACTCTTTGGCTATCACTGATTGATTTAGTGAAGATAACTTGACTTTATTTTATGGTCTAAGTATACTCCCTGATAAAATTGTTACTTCATAGAAAGCCCTTACTGGAGAAACTATGTTACATACAAAAATTCTGGTTACAAATTGGGGCACACATCTTGGGTTTTTTGGGACCCATAGCTCATTTCCAGTTAATTTTGACACTTTGAAAGTAATGGACCAACATATTTGTATTTTTAACGCGGGGCCAACAAATAGTTTTCGAACTAATTTATTACAGAAGGGCCCACAGGTTTGTTTCTGGTGCACTTAAAGCTCCCATTTGAGCTTATGGTAAAAGAAATCATTGATTCTGAGGTGGGTTAAAACCCATAGCTCAAGGATCCGGAGATCAATGCCTTATCCGCCTAGCCAGGCAAACAACCATGAGGTTGTGTAAAAGCCAATTAGCACAAAAAATGCAATAAAATGAATATTCCATATGACCTTATCTAAAAAATTTGGGGAACACTACCGTTTGGGCCCAAAATATGGGTCTTCAACCCCTCAGACTTTGATATTCTTTTGATATGTTATGACACATATTAACAAAAACTCTCTGAAAGTTTCAGTTTGATATATTTTTTTTAAGATTACCATAATTTTTACCCAAATCCCTCTGACTATGTGTGTATTATTGGTTTGCTCATGAACCCAGCAGTGTGTTTTATTTATGAGTTTTATGGGTCCCTGACACAACATCGATTTGCTCGTAAACCCAGCAGTGTAGTTTTATTGTGGGTTTTATGGGTCGCTGGCGTGGGATTGATTTACTTGTAAACCCACCAGTGCTAAATATGATAAAGATTTCAACTTACTTGAAAAATATCCTAGATCCGCACCTGATATTTTGGTGTTAGACAAACCTAATTATCAATAAAAAGATATAAATGAACAAAACATAGTAAGCAGGAAAGGAAACAAATTATGAGAAAAATTGAGCAAGTTGGACGCATGTTTTGTGCATTGGCAGGAATTTTACAAGTGTTGCTGGCAGAGATCCTTTTGAGATTTCTCATTTTTTCAAAAAATTATTTTATACCATTTATTTAAACTTTTATATACTTTACTGCACTCAAATTTTTATATTAATTTTATTTTCAATTTTTTTAAACTTTTTACTTGTTTTCACTTGATTATTCATTGAAATTTATATTGATACTATTTAGGTCATTTTTTAATTTATATCTAACTAATCTGAATTGTTTTACCCTCAGAAATTTATTTCTGTTTACACTCATATACTTACCTTCAATGATAAATTTTTCTCAATCTTATCAGCAAGAATGTGTTAACTTCGTCAATGAGAAAAACATAAAATCTACCTATTTCAATCAAAATAATGCCATATTAAACTCATCAAGACATAAATCAAGTCACCTTTATTATAATTTAACTACTGAAGAAAAATACAATGAAAACACAGAACCTTGTTTTATTAATTACAATCTTGATTATTTCTTTGAAATGGTTGTTTAAACTTAGGTTAAATTTTTGGAATTTGTTTTTTGATAGCGCTATCCTTAGTTCATTATTGTAAACAACTGATTTTACCATCTCCTTTTTATTGATACTAGACCTGTTTACTCTCTGACTTTTTTGAAGTGCACTGATCAAATGTGTCTGCTACAAACACATCTAAATAGCTTTATTTACGAAACTCAAAAAAATAATAAATGAAAGCATGAACATAAAATTTTGAGCATTCCAGCTTCTACTCTCAATTTTCTTTTCCTCACATTTATAAAATTTTAAATATGTTATTGTTTTTAAATTTGTATTTTTAGGTATGTTTTATTTTATTTTATTTTATTACCATAATATTATATTTTTTAACATAGGACATTTCATTTTATATTTAGGTCTGTTAAATAGTTAATATGTTCTGTAAAGAAATCAAATTTATACCTCTGCAACTTCTCTCACTCACATAATTTATAAAAGTTTCTATAAAAAAATTCTTCAAAAAAATTGGTACATTAAATTACCTTTTTAAATTTTTCTTAAACTTCTTATGTTAACATTATCTGGTGACATTGAGTCTAATCCTGGACCTTTGAAATATGATATAGAAAGCCTTATTCAAGAACATCAGCAATTATGGCTCCCTGTTAGGCTAAAAGGGTTACACTTCATTTATTTTAATGTAAACAGCATAATATCAAAAATTGAATATTTAAAAAGGATTTTAATTATAACAAAACCATCAATTATTGGGATTACTGAAAGTAAGTTTGATAGCTCCATAGAAGACAGGGAAATGGAACTTAGTGGATACCAAATCGTAAGGAAAGACAGAAATAGATCTGGTGGAGATGTTATTTGTTACATCAAGGACGATCTTAATTTCAATGATGTTACACCTACAAACGACATTGAAAACATATTTGTTGATATTCTTCTACCTTGAACCAAACCTTTTACAGTGGGTATAGTTTACAGGCCACCTGATATCAATAATTTTTGTGAATTACTTCTTTAGCTTGATTTTCCAACATAAGGATGTAAAAGAAATAGAAAAAATACTAAACAGAAATTTTTCCAAACTTTGTGAGTGGTTTGTCGATAACAAACTATGTGTGCATTTTGGAGAAGAAAAAACCAAGTGTATCCCCTTTCCCCTAAAAATGAAAGCTAAAAAAGCAGATCGCTTGAATATAGTTTATAGAGGCACATCCATTAAACAACATACCTCAGTAAAATACCTAGGATGCTTATTAGATCAAACCCTGATTGGAAAGAGAATGGGTCACTATGTTTTAAATAAAATTTATTACAAAATTTTATATAGAAAACAATCTTTCTTAACACCAGCCTTAAAGCGTGCTCTATGCAATGCTTTAATTCAACCTCATTTTGACTATGCATGTTTTGCCTGGTATTTAGGCCTCAACGAATCACTTAAAATCAGTTTGAAAGGTGCACAAAAAAAATGTATACGATTTTATTTAAATATGAATAGCAGCACCCATATTTGTACTGAGCAGTATAGGGCCATAAATTGGCTGCCTGTTAATATGAGGGTTAATCAGGGTATTGCTGCACATGCATTTAAATTCTGCAGTAGACCCAACTTAAATTACATATCTGAAATCTTTAAAATTTCTGAAAAGAGAAAAATTCCGCCACGCAACAGCCATCTAAGGCTAGATACACCCTTGAGATGATCTACCATGGGAAAAAATTGTCTGTCATCAAAAGGTGCCTTTATATGGAATAGGCTTTCTAATGAAATAAAATCAATCACAAACTATAACGCATTTAAACATAACATCAAGGAGATATTTTTTACTTTTTTTGATATGGTTTACAGACCCAGTGAATATAGATTATAATTCTGTAAAAAACCGTTTTTTAAATATTTACATATATTTTTTTTCTTTTTTTTTTTTTACTATGCTTGGCTTAATCTATTTTTGTGTGTGACAGGACCACAATGAAAACATTGTTGTGAAAGACAATTTTTGTGCCTATCCTTGCCACTATATGTTTTTATCTCAATGTTTAATGTTTTTGTTTTCTGTTCTTTTAATTTTCATAGCTAAGGTACATTTTTTTGTGGCAGAATAAATACTTACTTATTTAGGGACAGCGTAAGAGGAAGTTTTCAGTGGTTTAGGATTCAAAAATTCCAATTACAGATAGGTACAAGTGTATCGGCCAAGTTATGATGATACCTATGTTCTTTTAATTGATTAAACCCAACTCGTAAACGAGTAAGAAGGATTAAAGCATGAGAATCCATTATATTAAAAACTGAAATTGATTTAGGATGAATAAAACAGAGAAGGAATTTTTTAAAAGGGACACAGAACTTTATTACCTTTTTATTGGGTCAAGCTTTTTCCATTCTTTTTTGTATGATAATGGAAAAAAGAGTTACCGAAATAATTATAACATAAGGAAAAACATTAAAGACTACGACAACTAACATTATGCGACTGAACAGGCGTAGGTGAAAAATTTATTAAATATTGAAGTGCATTGCCACTTACTATATTATAAAATGATATTGGTACCTATGGTACCAATCCCTATCTAGTAATCTCTCTAAGCCAAGTTCATGGTAAAGTGTGTCCCTCGATGTTCCCCGGATAGCTCCTGCTATTGCAAAGCAAGCGTTATAATAATCATTATGATGGTGAATATATATTACGTCTGCATAATCTAGATGGGATGTACAAATGATTTGCATGGGGCGTGCAGAGATTTTCTGGACAGTGTTTGCGATAGCTGTTTGATTAGCTTTAGAAATCTTATGAATCAGATGGTGATCAAATTTTCCATGAAGAAATAATCCTAGTGAGTAATGTCTTAGATAAGGTACAATTGAAACAGAAGAGTCATTAAGATGGAGAGGGAGTTGGAAAACTGAAATTCATTTTTTGGAAACAACAACTGCGGCCTGTTTATTAAGATCAGGATTAAAACATTTTTCCACTGATATGTCCCGATTTTAATAATAGATGTTAAGGTCACTAGAATTTTTTCTACCCCATTCACAATAGAGAAAATAGATGTATCATCAGCAAACAGTTTACTTGATGATAAATCATTGGGCAAGTCATTTATGTAAATGAGAAAAAAAGCAGAGGTCCTAAGGCATATCCTTTGGGAACTCCAGCAGTTGTATAGTTCCACGAAGAAATTAGACCATTTAACACTGCTATTTGTTTCCTATATTTCAAGTAATATTCCATAATTTTATAAACTTTTCCAATTACACCACAATATTTTAATTTAAAAAGAAGACCTTCATATCAAACCTTATCAAACACTTTTAACATATCTAGAAATATACTTATAGTTTCAAAAGATCATGTGTCTCATGTGTTATGACAATAAGTTGATTTACACAGAAATCCCCAGGTCTAAAGCCTGATTGTTTATCAGTAAGTGACTTATTATCAATAAAGTTTTAGAAAGATTATTTAAATAACCTTTTCAAAAACTTTACCAGATATTGCTAACAAAGATATTGGTCTATAATGGTTGATAAGTTGCTTGCTCAACTTTTTATGAACAGGGACGACATTTCCTTTTTTCCAATCATCAGAAATAATTCCTTTTTTAAGGTCATTTTAAAAGATGATTGACAGAGGAAGGGTAATAAAATTGCAGCATAGTTAGGTCATTTTTATTGATATGCCATCAACTCCATGAGCTTTGCTTGGATCTTTAATGATCATAGATAAATCATTAACTCTAATTCAGATAAAAGGTGTTTGGTAATAAAATAAAAGTCATGTTACGAACAATCATTTAATATAATACTTTATTCATTAGAGAAAAAATCGTTGAAATAAATTAGCTTTCCTTTGAAAATCACGAATATCTCGAATAACGGAGTAATATCCCAAATATCGGGAATAACGAAGGAATAGCTGAAACTTTCGCTTTATTAACAAAGCGGTTCAATATAGACCAATATGCCTTAGAAGAGGCAGTAGGATTATTAATTTGTTTCCAAGATTTAAATTTCTTACTCAAAGAAATTAAATTATAGCCAGATTTACTATATTCATTTTCTCTGTTCCTCAAGCCTCTAGATGTATTTCTTGTAAATGCAGTTCTTGTGATGTAACACATTTTGAATATCCTTATCAATCTATGGTTGTTCCTTGCAAGAAAAAAAATTTCATTTGGTATGAAATTCCTGAATATGTTTAGAAGATTTACCTGAAGGCCGTCAAAGGCCCTCCACGAATCGAACCGATCAATGCTTTGCTCGATTAGACTTTTTCTAGTTTTTTTTAAATGCCATATTTCTCTTTTGAAGGCTGAAACACTTTAAAACTAATTTTACCAAAAATTATTTGATGATGGCATGCATTAGTAAGAGATGGGAGAACACCACTTGTAAGAAATAGATGAATACAAGAGGGAAATTTATGTGGTTCAAAATTTTAGGTTTCATTAACAGGCTGAATATAGCTATGAAAGATGGAAATTCTGTCTAATAATAAGGTACAGGAATTGTTTACTCCTTTAGGCCACCATTTAGTGCACTTAGCATTAAAGTCACTTTGAATAAAATTCCCAAGAAAATTCTCCAAGTCATTGTTTGAACAAGTAGTTTCAGATACAAAATCATTTCTGACTGCAGCCAAATCTAAGCTATGTATCTAAATATCTTCCATGACCACTAAAATTCATGTAAAGAAAAAGAGGTGAAAATTGGCTTAATCTCGCTAAAAGAAGAGTTTTTAAAAACATGTTGCTAGTGAAAAAGAATATTAAATACGTGCCAATATGGGCTAAATGTTTTTCAAGCAAGACCATTGGAAATTTGGCAAAAAGTAACCAATGAAAATTGCTGTCCAAAGGATGAGGTGAATGGTATTTAAATGAATCTACATAATAGAAGCAAATTTATTTTTCATGTATTCCCTTTGGAATAATTTGGTCAGACCCATGGATAAAATGGTAAACTAGGTAAATCTGTACCTCAATGACAAAAACCAGTCTTAACTGGTCGTCCCCAAGACAACCATAAAACTACATTACCTTCTGTGGATAAATCTATTCGAAGTTCACCTTTTTTATAACCTTCTACCCCTGTAGATTTATCATAAGCCAATATACCCTCTATATTATTTATCGGTCATATTACTTGGATAACTAGACTTTATTCTATAATTTTCAACTATAGTCTATTTAAGGAAAAATTGTTAAGTTAGAAAAAATATGCAACAAAGAATTTAGACATTCTATTCTATTAAAACCCATAAATTAATTGACATTATCCAGCAAATATAGAAAAAAAAACAGTAAAAAAAGCAAAAAAATAAATAAATAAAAAAGATAGGGTTATTTTGTTGATAGGGTATAAGGCTACCTAAATAATGAAAACAAAAGAGAGAAAACAAAGTGAGTTTATTGACCATTTACCTTGAAGAACTTGTCTCGTACTCATTATCGCTTCATATAACCAAAGATCCTTTTAATTATCTTTTTTCAAACCATTTTCTTTTGCCAGTCGGACTAACGTTTTAATTCTTTCGATTTTTCACTCTTCTGGCTGGTACCACACGTTTTCTTTGTTTTTGTTCCTTGGTAACGGTAATGTAAATAAATTTTAGAATTTATGGCCGATTTCGACTTCACAAAATATGTTACGAACGTGACAAAAGAACAGAAAATTTGTTGCAGAGAAATTTCAACCCTAAAGTGTATATGATAAAACTTAAAAAAAAAACCAAGAGGGTGGGTGAAAAAAAAAATTCAGAAAGAAGACAAAAAGGGGAGTTCAGCCTCTCAATAAAAGTTTTAAAACTTCTTAATAGCAAATATTTCTAGAAATTACTGAAAGTTTTTGAGTAATTTAAGAAATTATAAGGAGAATTGCCAATAGAACAACTTGTAATGCGTTTTGGGAAGTTAAGAAAGGATGTATACTCTTACATCCTAAGGATGAGCGCAAATGTAATAAAATCTTAAATCAATTTGAAACGCAAACGAATTTTCTTCATAACTTAGGACTTATTGATTGAAAACATATTTTCATTTTTTTTTTCTTTTTTTTTTCAACTACAACTTATTTGTTCCTTTTATTTGATATCAGCGCTTGGGATAAAAATAGAGACAGTGGTTTGTTAAAAATGTTTTATCAAATACTCAAAAACCAGAAATAGTTGAAAACAATAGCGTTGAATTTTGTTGTGTTTTTGTCGGCGACGAGGGCGATGAAGTATTACCCAAGTGAAATTCTTGCGCTAAAAACAAAAGGCATAATTACAGATTTTTAAGAGTAACTATAGAGGAACAATTTGGAAATTTTTGACGCTTTGTAATTTCATTTGTTAAAGTTTTTGAAAACTTGGTGAAAGTAAGAATTATTTGTCAAAACATCCTTATACAAGAAAACAGTTTGATCAATTAATGAGGAGTTACTGTTTAATAAATTTTTTAACTATATATATATATATATTTTTTTTAATTTATTATTATTTTTTTTTTTTTTTTATGAAATGACACAGATTTACAAAGGACATGGACATAAATAAAATAATAAAAAGAAAAAAAAAAAAAAAAAAAAAAACGGTAAACAATACATATTAGGTATTTGGCAAACCTAAATA